>ML279167.1:7652-50840 GCA_005239495.1 Nicotiana undulata | reverse complement strand
GGGGAGGAATCCTTTTAGCCCTGTCATAGATTTTTATGCAAGTAGAAGATCTAGAGAACTCCTAGCACTTTTTATTATTAATTATTTGGTATAAAGTTGGCCCGAGATGAATTTAAATGGAGAAATGGTAGATACCTATAACTGACTGAAACTTGTTTAAGACAAGCGTAGTTGTTGTTCTAGTTGTTTTGATAAGTAATGATTGGGTGCATCTCAAATCCCTTTCCTTTTACATTTCTTTTCCATTATTTGAGATACAAGGAAATTTTATTAAAGAGGAAGCCGTATATGGAAGAAGAGTAGACTCCTAAACCAAAGGACTTACTATATCTGAAAGAGCATCGCCCTCTAACCCCGTTGCAGATCAAGTAAAGCAACATCATGAAAAATACCCAGTGTTTTACATGCAGAGAAGATTATCACACATATTGAACCGAGAAACAAATCTTTCAATGTCCTCATGTTACTCTCCATCCAAATACATCATACAACAGTAAGTAAAGCTCTTTTCAGACAATTTCACCAAACTTTTGGACAAAAGTTCCAATATTTGACCATTAAAAACTCGCTTCGTAAGAAAGACGAGTCACCATACTTTTCAACTGGAAATTAGTCCTCTGGCAAAAGTGCAAAGACGAAATAATTGACTGTGGACCTCACTGTTCTTCTTGCATATGATGCATGAATCTGAAAACATAGATTTAAAAGGTCTTCTCCGTTATAACAGGTTGGTGTTAGGTTGGTGTTGTAAGGTCTCCCAAGTTACTTGATTTTAGACGGAACTTCACTTTCAAGGAAAAAGATACCAAAGGGAAGCTCGTGAGTGGTTGCATATAAGTGAGGTAGGAGAAAAGGATTAACGAGTGAAAAATGTAGAGGAATCTATCCATATCTGAGTATCTAAAAGCTGGAAAGAATGATGTTACTGATAAGAGAAGCTAATAAAGTTGTGAGATTATTTGATAATCTTTCATTCAAATTGCGGATAAACTGGAAGTTCCAAGAAAGAGAATTATCTCCCAGTGTCACAATGATGATATCGTTTGTGGAGAGCAAAAGCAATAAATTCTTATCCCAAATTGACTCAACGTCCCATTACCAACTTTTCAAGAATCAAGAACGATATAGGAAGGAAAACCCTGCAAAGTGGATTTCCAAGGACACGAAACCCATCCCATTTGTCTTTTAACGAATTGGAGGAATGCACTCCTTAGAACCATTTCATAAATATTTTTTTAGCTTGATTTTTGTTGTCTGTATAAAGAATCACCAACTATTGCCATATTTCTTGATCATTCATCAGTTTAATACTGTAAGAGTTGCTAAAAACGAAATAATCCAGCATGATACAACTGTTAAACCATTTGCGGTGAATCAGCATATTTTGCATACCACATACAAGGTGCCCCGAGAAACATTGGAAAATATGAACTAAGAACACCACAAATGAAGAATTAGAACACGTTAAAAATGCTTTCCTAAAAGCGATATTTGCTCCCTCTCCTTCGCGAGGTTGTGCTGGGATTAATACAAATAGCTTTACCCGGAAAAAAAAAGATATGGCAATAGTTTAAATTTCTGCTCTACTTAAATGGTGGAGAAATTCCTCTTAGGAAAGCAAGAAATACCAACTTGATTCACGTGTAGAACTTTAGATAAGGAGGAGAGTTTTGGAGGAAAGTTGTAACAGAAGAAATATTTACAGCAAAAGTTAGAATACTTTCGACAGGACCCATTGAATTTAAATAGACAATAGTCGTTATTGGTGGCTACAAAGCTATGAAAGGATTGAATTTTAAAAAAAATTATTAATTAAATGTAAACAATATATAACAAAAAGTTCCACGGAGGAAGAAAAAGACACCTTTGCGGACGTACTATGCCCTTGGCCTGCCTTCTGGCGGTTGCAGAATTCTTTCCCTAATTTTAAGTAGCAGCAACAGTTTAGCATTAGATCAAAATTCAGGGATAACAGTTCGCACTAGGTTCAAATTATGGTTACAAAATCAAAAGGGTGACATCAACTGGGTCTGAAAAGAGAGATGAAATGTCAATGCATTGCAGAAGATAGAAACGAAAGATGATAAGCAAGACCTTGTTAGTGTTGCCGTCATTCGGACCACCGAAACCACGGCGTGAAGTTGACTCGGTGGAGCAGCATACACAATTCAGAATCCCGTACTTGGAATTGGTAGTGTGCTGAAAATGATGATGATTGCTCCGGTTTATACCAGAAGGGCAAGAGAATGTTTTTCGAGTACATATACTGCAAGGGTCGGGCTGAGAGCGAGATCTAGAAGGAGCAAACAACACTTCCGGCTGCCAGAGAATAGTAAAGTGAGTCGTTGCAACGGCCATGGGATAAGGTTGCCGTTCGTTGCCTACAATTCCCGGCCGCTACAAATCTTCCTCGCGGGGCCGTCAATTGTTTGAAGCAATGCAGAAAGTCAAAAAGTCAACTATGTTTGTTTTACTTCAAAAATAGCCGCTTTTAACCGCTAGTACTGGAGTTTAGCCGCTATTTCGAAAGTATTAGTTAGCGTTTGCCCATATATTTTGAAAAATCAATTTGAGGTGAAGTTTGGTTTAAAAATGAAAATATGTTTGGATATATATTTTAAATTTATTTTGGAAAAATATTTATATTACGAGTGATTTGGCCCAAAACCAGCTATTGAGCTGATTTTGGGATTTAGGATTTGAGATTTTGCCAAAATATAGACAAAATTTATGGCCAAATATGTGTTTGCCAAATAAAATCCAAGTAAAATTTATGACCAAACAGGTCCTTACTTATGTGAACCCAACTGGACACGAAGTTTATAAAAAATAAAAAATAAAAACTTTTGAAGTTATAGTTTAAAATGAGGCACATATATTTTGTGCGACTATAAATCATTGCATAAAGATAAATTATTTACAAATAGGAAAATGAGTCATTCTTTTTTGTACGGACTAAAAAAATAGGTTCACATAAATTGAGACGGAGGGAGTAGTATTTAGTCACTCTTTTAATACGAAAAATCTTTCTTGCCTATATTTTTATTAATGTGGTGCTTATGTTTGCCTGAATCGATGGTCTATTGAAAACAGTTTTTCTATCCTCGCAAGGTAGAGGTAAAGTCTGCGTATCCACTATACTCTCCAGATCCCACGGGGTCCAGAATAATACTGGTATGATGTTGTTGTTGTTAATACGAAAAATATTTGAAATAAAATACGCCCAGGTAAAACACGAAAAAACTCCACGAACAACTGTCAAGACTTTGAACATTTTTAAATTCCTGGATTGGAGTTCAACTTTCTTTTATGTGAAATTTCATCATTGGAGTTCGAAACTTTTAAGGGTGAAACTCTAGGAACGACTATTTAAGGTTAAATATCTATTTGTTCAAACCCCATAATTTGTTCATGGAACTCCAATATAGTGGACTGGAGCTTCAACTTTTACAAGTAAAATTACAACATATCGTAATAGAATTTGTATGGCTAAAGTGAAGCTTACGTTGGGGTTTTACTTGTTAAGGGTTGGGATCCGCTCCAGTAGATTTAGCTCTAATATTCTTCAATGATGACTTGAGATCATGCCAACTCGGCTTAATAAAATCAATTGGCTATTTTTTTTTCTAAAAAGCAAAGTCAATTTCTCTCTTTCCAACTTTTGTTGAACCACACAAGTCAAGGAGAAAAGCTTGTTTGTACATATTTGAAGTTGTTACACATTCATTAATATCCGAACTTTGTAACAAGTAAATAGGAGCGGTTGTGTTTTTTTAGAAATCGCATGATGATGCCATCTATAATTGGTCTTTTGTCATGCATTAGGTTTCACAGCATTACTAGTCTTGTTCATACCTCTTAGTCTACTATGCTTAAATGTGTATCTGAAAATTTTAGTTTCATTTATACTTAGTACCTTCCTAAGAGCTTCAAATTGTTGGGTGTTTATAAAGTTATGAAGCAGCAAAGAAGAAGAAGAAGATACGAGAATGGCAACAAGTATGGTGTAGGTTTTTTATCTTTGAATTAACAGGTCTGGAAAAGAGGTTGAAAAGAGAGGAATTGACTTTGTTTTCTAGAAAACGAATTACAGCCGTTTGATATATTAAGCTGAGTTGGCATGATCTCAATGCATCATTGAACAATATTGGAGCAAAATCTACTGGAGCAGATCCCAACCCACTTGTTAAAGTTTCAAACCCAACATTATAGGGGAATTTCAAATTTCAGGAATTGTTCTTGGAATTCGAACCGTTAGAAGTCCGTCACCAATTGCTAGAGTTGCTATATAATTTAGTTTGGGGTAAAAATATCAATTTAGTAGGACAAGTGGAATTTACCTCCTATAGTAAAGGTATACACCCTACTTATTAGTGTAAATCAAAATTATTTTAAAATGTTATTTTTCATAGCTACCTTTTATATTTTATAACAAAATATGTATTTATGGTATATACTACCATTGAGACATGAAATACGCTATTTATGTTTTTCTTCTCTCTTTCTTTCAATTGACACACGATTCGCTCTTAGAATTTTTCTTCTTTCTCTCTCTTCGAGCAAAATAGGTTGAATCATAGATACACAAGAAGAGAAACAAATCATGAAAGAAAGCCTCAAAATCAGAAACATGAAAGTAAATCTATAATTAAAAAAAGGAAGCGGAGATACCTTGGGCGACAGAGAGATTGAAGAGAAAGAAGAATTCTT
This sequence comes from Nicotiana undulata, assembly GCA_005239495.1. Classification (NCBI taxonomy): domain Eukaryota; kingdom Viridiplantae; phylum Streptophyta; class Magnoliopsida; order Solanales; family Solanaceae; genus Nicotiana; species Nicotiana undulata. The sequence goes on along the minus strand of ML279167.1, from coordinate 46,130 downwards.
AGCGTGGTAAGTAAGAGAGAAAAGAGGAAGAAGCGGTCAAATCGGAAGCGTTCTAAATTGTAATGGAAGAGGTAGTGAAGCGAAACAAGAATTCTTGGCCGGAAAACAACATCTCAGACAAACTTCCTTCTCTTTTTGCTATTTAATCACGTATAATGATACAAATACATTTACTGTACAAATTCACTCAGAAACATTGTATTTTTGTATAAATACATTTTTTTTGCATATGTTGAAGATTTGTATTTTTTAATACAACTCAATACAGGATATAAATACTGAAATACACTTAATACAAATATTAAAATAGAACAAAATATAAACAGTGGATACATTTAATTTTAAAATACAGCAAAATACGTTGAATAAAAATAAAAATACAATGAATACAACCAATGAAGTATATTGAATACAATAATAATAACATGTATTAGGAATAACTAAAACACTATTAATACAAATAATTTTGAATACACTATATATACAATAGCCAATATTGTAAATACAAACATTGAATCTAATGGATGCAACAGTAGAATTGAAACACATTAAAACAAAAGTTATATACAACTGAAAAATCATTCCAATCAATTGGGTTGATAATGAGGCATGTTAGAATTGATCTTGTTGAGTTATATTAGGAGTGCATCACGTGAGTTGATATTATTTCCGTTATTAGACAGGTGGACATACTTATTTTATAAGGTGATTGTCGTTACTGATTAATGAATTCATGGCGCGAATACATGTGAATACATGCGCATACAGCTGGATTGTCCTGATTGTAGACGTTTTTACTATTATATTCATGAATACAGTAGCGTGAATACATGCGCGTGTTGCTGGACTGCCATGATTTTAGGCACTTTTTGCTGATGTATTCATGAATACATGTGAATACAAGGCGTACAACTGGACTGCCTTGATTTTTAGGCGCTTTTTGTTGTTGTATTCATGAATACAACAGCGTGAATACTACCGTAACAACTGAATAGTAGTTATAGGAGGTACTTATGTATATGATATCTATAGCAAATTAACAGCCGCTAAACAATAGTGGTTTCTGAAAATCCCTCATGTTTCAACGTAGCACAAGATCTGCACAGAAAGGTGGCCATCTTTGTGTAATTGTCATTAACGTCCAAATAATAAAGCATGAGTACAACTCTCTCGAGCAAGTTAACCCTTGTAAATGTCACAAAAACCCCTTAGAGGTCGTTTGGTTGGAATACAATTTATACCGGTATAAGTTATGTCGGTATAAGTTATATTGAGATAAGTTATGTTGTGATTAATTATGCTGGGATTGTTGTTTATTCATTGTTTGGTATGTGTTATTAAGAATGACAATTGCATAATTTATTTATATATAATAGGAGAGGCAAAGAAATTTATTTATATATAATAGGAGAGGCAAAGAAATATTGTGATGACAAGTGTAATAACACTAAAATGACACATATAAATATTTTGGACAATTCTCCAATTTTGTTGGAGTTTCAAATTTTATTTAAAAAAATATAAAGACACTTTTTTTTATAGAATTTATTTTCAAATAATAGAAACCACCCACTACTCCCACTTCCTCCATTCACCCTCCTCACATAAAGCTTTTAAACTTCAAATGCAACAGTAACAAAAACTTCAACGACACAGTCATTAGAAAATAGAAACCGTAAAGGTTAAAAAGAAAAAGAAAAAAATAAAAAAATCCTTTATGCACTATTCATCTGCACTTTCTTCCCAAAAAAAAAAATCGAAACAATACCCATTATGGACTATTCATTTGCACATTTTCCCTCATAAATGATTCTCCTCCTATTTTTCTTAATCGCGAACTTTGTTCCATGTGTGAGCTTGAAATTTTTGCAATTTGACATCTCCCGTTCAAGGTATCCATAGTGATTCTACATTCGTGCCCTCCGGATTTCAATTTTGAAGTAAATCTTTGAATTGCAAAAAGTTCGTCGGCGACAGCATTGTTAAACCATGGTTATGGATTCAAAATAGTCGATTCACAATTTCATCCAGAAAAGGTACTCTTTTTTTATTCGAAAAAGTGCAGGTTTTGCATTTTAGTTTTAATTTATTTACTTCTAAGTAAGTTTTGTTTGTTTTGTAATATACTTCAAAATAGTCGGTTCACAATTTCATCGAGAAAATGTGCTCTTTGTTATTTGAAAAAATGCAGGTTCTGCATTTCAGTTTTAAGTAATTTACTTCTAAGTAAGTTTTGTTTGTTGCAGTATTGATCACAAGGAGAAGCCGTGAGAGAATTCTTCTAATGTGATCGATGAATGGAGTATATATTCAGTGGTAAGGTAAGTACTATTTGCCTATTTTTTCCTTTATTTATCTAATTGGGTACTATTCTTCTCATTCTGTTGAGTTTTATGGTATTGGATCTTCTTCTGTTTCTTCCTTTGGGCTAATTCATTGAACACCTTCGAAGATCTACACCAAAGTTTAGAATAAAAATTATAGTAGTATCATTTTACTTGATGCACGAATAGTGTAACTATAGAAGTTGTTGTTGCAATTAATGTAACTCTATACTATTAAGATAACTTATAAGTAATGTTTAAGAATCTTCTAAAGCAATTGACTAAATTTTAGTTGATTTCTCCGACAATAATATAATATTATTTTTTGACCAAAAAATTATAGTAGTATCATTTTACTTGATGCGCGAATAGTGTAATGATCACGCTCAACTGTGTCTATTAAAAGATAATGTGAGCGTTGCAAATATAATTTGTGGTATTATGCCCAGAGTTGAATCCCACGGGGAATCAACGTATCATTTGTTATTGTTAGATTATCAATTCTCACTAGTCAACTTTCTCAAACGTTGTAAATATCACTTGGGGTTGTGTTTATACTGCTACAGTTGAACAAAAATATAAAAACTAAAGATTAACTAACAATGAGATGTAAACAATTGGATTAAGGATCTAAGGTTATGATTTCCCTCGTTGGTGAACTTCCTTCTTGTGTACTTCCTATAGTTTTAACTCGCTTGTCTCTATATCAATCATGAACACCCTATTTATCACAAATCTCTCTCAAGTAATTGTGATAATTTACTAGACGCACTCTCTCAAGTTACGCTAGCTAGTTTGTGTTACAGTTCACTTTAGATTGCACCTGAGGTATCGTTATTTCTAATCCAACCTCTACACCCTCGGTTATGATACTCGCATATACTCCGGGAGTGTTGTTGTTCAAACAACTACCTAAATATGCACACTCTCTCAAGTAGATACGTAATAAATAGGCATAGTTGATTGAGGGCCTTCAATCAACTACAACAATCATGTAGTTGAACAAATAAAGATAAACAACCAACAAAACTATATTAATACCATAATTAGTTCATCTCTAACGGGTTCCACCAACAACCTTAGAACAGAGAATTTAGCTACTCATGCTTAAGAACAACAAAAACCCAAAATAATTCATATACTCAAAATAAAGATGAAAAGAAGAAAAATATAGAACTCTAATGGTTGCTTTTCTTCTCACAATGAGTCTTGCCTCCTACTTGAGCCTAAAAAAAAAGTGATCTCCCACTCTTAGGCGGATTACATTGTTTAAATAGGGTTTTGGCAAATTAATCCTGTGTTTTGCACTTAAGTCCTTCAATTTCCAGGCTTGTCAAATGTCGCCCGCGGTCGCGCCGCGACCGCGATGGCCTTCAGTTATTTCTGCTTCCGTTATTCTTCCACCGCGCTCCAGCCGCGGTCGACCGCGGTCGCGGTGGACCAGGTTCCAACGATTTTCAGCTCTTTCTCCTGTGCTTTCTCATGGGTTCCACTCGATTGGCCTCGAACTCCCTAAGTTGACTCCAAATAACTCTAAAGTATCTCCTCTCATAGAATATATCCTGCAAAGCACAAAAAACACTAATCAGAGCATTTGTTGTCAATATTCACACTAAAAACATAATAAAGTATGGTTCATTAGGGGCGAAAATATAGTCTAATTCACCTATTATCAACACCCCACACTTAAACCTTTGCTCGTCCTCGAGTAGCAAAACCATACCCTAAAGGCCTAATCTTCTCAAGCATTACCCTACAGTGTCACACCGTGACATTTTGCAAACATTGCACCTAGTTGTGTAACATCTATGCCTCAAGTGATGACTCTCTATGCCATGCCACATTCTTACTTCCTCAAAGTACGTTATACAGAGGTCAAGACTTACCTTTTCTTCATGAATCACATGCCCTCACTTCACACAATTGAGAGTATTTCCACAAGAGATAATATTAAGAACAACCGGAACTTTAAATAGAAAGAATTCACTCACTCTCAAAAAGAACATTCATATGCCTCACTGACACGCCATAGGCTTGCCCGTAGTGTAATACTCTACTAATTGAGTCTATTCAGTCTAAGATCAATAGGTCTTTATTTGGTTATAATGTAGGCCAAGGGACGGGTAGGATACATTTGGTTATAGTGACTAACCTCCCTAAGCACTTTTAATATAATTACATTCACATTCAGCCCATTTTCATGGTTGGCCAAACTTTCACCACACTTTGCTCCATAACTACCCCCATTTTATTTCAGGTGCACTTTCTTTTTCTATGCCACTAATCATTCAAGGACTACATTTATTTATTGTCCTTTTTTTTTTCTAAGTGGCTCTCACTTTTGCATTATCTTTCTTTCGCACTTTTGCACCTTTCATCCTATTCCTTCTATTTCTCTTTTCAAACCAAACCACCACCCCACACTTTGACTTTTACACATTTGTGAACAATTTAAGCGCTCATGGGAGGTACAGGGTTCAAACAGATAAGCTATTCAACCAACTGGGTATGGTTCATTATGCGGTTATCAAAGAAACAGGCTTAGAAGCTCAAAGGGGTTAACTATGGTTAATTGCTTTCAGGTGGATATACATTAATGTCTGGCTTCACAAAGAAATGCCTATATCCTTTTTAAGACTGAACAAACTTCTATTTCGTTTTGTACACACAAAGGGCAAGTTCTAGGTATCAAAGGACAACACAGAATATGATGCACAAATAACTCACACGCACATGGCACATAATCCAATCCGAATTGGTTCATCAAGACACCCTAAAGAGTATTCAAGTCAGTTACAATATGCAAAATTAAGGCATTCTACACGAGTCAACAAAAGAGCCTAAGCGTCACACCCTAGGATCTTTGGTATTCAGGTGTAACACACTAAGGGTTGCATTCATGCCATTCAATTCCTTGCCCAAGAGAGTCCTAACAACTACAAAAAGAAAATAAATCTAACTATACCCGATTCAAGCTAAACCCTTAAAAAAGAATCGTGGACAAAAGAAAAACCAAAGGGGAGTTACTACACTACCTAAAAAAAACAAAACCTTTTTGGTGTTTCCTTGGACTAACTTCCCTCAAGAAAATTGCCTAAGTAGTCTGTCATCAGGAAAAATCTACTATATTTTCTGGGGATTTTTTTTACCTCGACTTAGTGCCCTCAAGAGACCCGTCGGAAGGTGTTCGTCTTCGGGCCAAGCCAAACAAATGAAACAACTAATTCAAACATACAAAAGCAAACACAAGATACAACCTATCCACACATATACACAACACAAATTTAGTCCCCCACCCCACACTTAAAATTTTGGCATGTCCCCATGTCAAGCAACAAGAAAAGCATAGAGGGGTAAGGAGACTTCCCTGGTGCTCACTCGTCATCTGAAATGGTGGTCGGGTCAACATTGCAGGCCCTCCCTAATGCGCGCAACCACGCCATGAAATCTTTTCGGATCTAGCCTGTCAGGTGGACATACCATCCATCCGGACGTGGAGGGCATCCACTGAGGTGCGCAGGCCGGCCACATCCTCCTCCAAAGTTGACAGTATGGGACCAGGCCGAGGTCGCGAGGGACCTGCTCCATCATGAGACCACCGAGGTGGGGCAGCGTCAGGAATGACCTCATCCTCATCATCCACCCCTAGAGGCACTGGGTGCTCTTTGCCCACAACAATCTTACCAGCTCAAAACGGGGCCTTCTTTGCCAATTTTCCGTCATCAGGCCTCTCGGGTACATTGGCCATCCTGCACTGCCGAGTCACAAGGGAAGGGAAGTAGAATTCTTTCATTACCTCAGGTGATCGGATGAACATCTCGTCATGGAGCACTTGGGCGATGTCAAAGTCCAACCCGTTGACGAAGCACCACACCATCACCGCCCGAGGGGGGTTAACATCGGTGGTATTGCTTGTAGGTAGCAAGCGGCTGCAGATAATAGTGAACCAACACTTGGCCTCCCAGGTGAAGGAATTAGAGTTCAGTGTGATTCCATCTTTGACCCATGTGGGCTCCCCTCCCACGCAAATCGACTGTACAAGCATGGGTCAGTTGACTGGTGGTGTCTGCTGGGCATGGTAGGGATCAACATCTCCCAAGAAGGTCGACAGCTCGTAAGCCCGACGTATAGCCTCCAGTGAGGCATCCACCCTTGTCCTCCTAACAGTGACAACCCGGTGCACATGCTCCGGGCAGTTAGCATAAAACTCCCGGACCATCAGAATTTTGGCCTCCTCCGGTTCTTCAAATAAAATACCCAACTGGCGCCTTTGAATTTCTTCGAACATTGCCGGGCTCTCATGCTGTAGAGCAGCCCTGTCAACTGGCACCTCGTGGACAATCTTCCTTGCGGACTTAGCCTCGTACCGGTCCTCGGCGGCCTTGGACACAAATCGGGTTGAATCATACCGACTGGTGCCCTCAGTGTTTCGTGAATGTTCCATGATCCCTGTGATAAAATGGACAATAGTTAGAGAATGCCCAAAATGTGTGCCTATCAGGTGATTACTCAGACTTCACCACCACGAAGGTCACAAACTTCACAAATTGGATCAGTGGGGCCATCTTATAAACAATAGATGAGCATAAGTGGTAACGATCGTACATAGGCCCCATATAGACTACAACTTCCCAAAATTTCAACACAACAGACACACATTGGCCCCATATAGACTAATTCTTCTCAAACCTTCAACACAACAGGACCATTACACATCCCAACCACTCAAAAATTTTCCACCATTGTCAAACAAGCACCAACTAAATCACATCAATTCAAAATGGACACACCCACCAAAAACGAGTAAAAAATAGTGGAGAACCACCATGACACAATAATACACGAAGGATATACTACGAAATAGCAAGCTAAAAAGCAAGAAATTAGAAAGAAGCAGAGAAAAGAAAATACTTACTTGAGGGGGATGGAGAAGGCAACAATGGAGGTTTGAGGTGTGGGAGGGATGGGAGAACTTGGTCTCTTTAGACATTGGGGAAGGAGAGGGCGTGGGATTTTAGAAGGGGGGGGGGGCGTTTGTTGTTGGAGAGGGAAGAGGGAAAGGTTTGAGGGATGATGGGTAATGGGTAGGGTAAGAGTAAAAAAAAGGGGGGTTAAAGAAGAAAAGTAAAAGAAAAAGAAAATAACTGAAAATGGAAAACTTACCTGGGCGGTGTTTGGCCTGTCGCGGTCGCGCCACGGTCGCGGTGGGTTCAGAGAGGTGAAATGACTGCGGTCGTGCCGCGGTTTACCGCGGTCGCGAGAGATTCAGAGACTTGTTTTCACTGAGGTCGCGTGAGGTTCAGAGAGTATGATTTTTTCCGCGGTTGCGAGAGATTTAGAGGCTTGTTTTCACCGCGGTCGCGCCGCAATCCGCCGCGGGCGTGCGAGGTTCAGATAGTGTGATATTCGCCGCGGTCGCTCTGCGGTTCACCGCGACCGCGGTGGCGTGGACTCGAGTGTTAGTGTGTTTTTAACTTGTATTCACCTTACCAGAGTTGTTTTATGACCCCGTCTTTTGCTCAACACACCTCCAAGCTTGTCCTGCACACTCAAAAACTCGTTAGGCGTATATACATCAATTACAACATAAAAAAGAAAAACACTCCTATCATGGGTTGCCTCCCACGCAACGCTTGATTTAACGTCGCGGCACGACGCAGAATGAGCGCATTTAAGGCTCGCTCAACATCTGTGGTTAAAAAATATGCACCACAGACAACTCACTGGTCTCTTTCATTCCCACATACAATTTTAGTCTTTTTCCATTAACCTTGAAGGCATTGGACCCATCTTCAGTTGTTATCTCCACAGCCTCATAGGGAAACACTTCGACCACCTTAAATGGTCCAGACCATCGGGACTTAAGTTTACCAGGAAACAATCTCAATCTTGAATTATACAGTAACACCTTGTCTCCGGGTTTGAAATTTCTGTCAACATTGTTCTTGTCATGCAACCTCTTCATTTTCTCCTTACATAATGTTGAGCTTTCAAAGGCTTGATTTTCACCCGCAACATCTATATCCAAGTTCAACTGCTTCAATGCCCACCAGGCTCGATGTTCTAACTCCACGGGCAAGTGACAGGCCTTACCAAATACCAATTTGTATGGAGGCATACCTATCGGTGTTTTAAATGCGGTCTTATAGGCCTAGAGTGCATCATCAAGTTTCTTCACCCAATCAGTTCTTGTGGCGTTTACTGTTTTGGTCAACACACTCTTTATCTCACGGTTTGAGACTTCAACCTGCCCACTTGTTTGCGGATGATAAGGGGTTGCCACCTTGTGGCGCACATCGTACTTGGCCAGTAACTTCTCGAAGACACGATTGCAGAAGTGTGTGCCTCCATCACTAACAATGGCCCTTGGAATCCCGAACCGAGTGAACATGTTTTTCTTCAAGAACCCCACCACCACTCTTGCATCATTGGTGGGGAACGCTGCAGCTTCCACCCATTTAGACATGTTGTCTACAGCAACAAGTATGTATTTATTGCCATAGGAACTGACAAAGGGACCCATGAAGTCGATCCCCCACACATCAAACACCTCCACTTCTTGGATTGGGTTCATGGGCATTTCATGTCGACGGGAAATGTTCCCTGTTCTTTGGCACTTATTACAGCCCTTCACCCACTGGTGAGCATCTTTGAACACCGTTGGCCAGTAGAAACCGGCCTCCAAAACTTTCGTTGTTGTGCGAACTCCTCCAAAATGTCCTCCATAAGGTGTTGCGTGACAGGCCTGCAAAATAGAAAATTGTTCTATCTCGGGGACACACCTCCGAATCATGTTATCAATACATATTCTAAACAAATGAGGTTCATCCCAATAGTAATTGCGAAAATCACGATAAAATCTTTTCTTTTGTATAGAGGAGAGTTCATAGGGTTCAATACCGTTGGCCAGGTAGTTTGCAATGTCTGCATACCATGGCACATCTTCCACATTTGTGACTAGCAGATGCTCATCTGGAAAGATTTCCAGAATATCCTCCGACTCAATCGCATTCTCAGCACCTTCAAGACGTGACAGGTGATCAGCGACCTGGTTCTCTGTGCCCTTGCGGTCACGAATCTCCAAGTCAAATTCTTGAAGAAGCAACACCCAACGAATTAGGCGCGACTTAGACTCTTTCTTATCAACCAAGTATCTGATGGCTGCGTGAGCGGTGTACACAATCACCTTCGACCCGATCAAGTAATATCTGAACTTATCAAAGGCGAACACCACTGCCAACATCTCCTTCTCGGTCACCGTGTAGTTTAGCTGAGCTCCACTCAAAGTCCTACTTGCGTAGTAAATTTGGTGCATTGTTTTATCTTTGCGCTAACCCAACACGGCTCCCATTGTGTAGTCACTAGCATCGCACATGAGTTCAAACGGTTGCTCTCAGTCGAGGGCAACGATAATTGGTGTTGTGAGTGGCCTCTTTTTTAGCTCCTCAAACGCCACCCCGCAATCATCAGAAAACACAAAGGGGTTATCTTTTTCAAGCAACTTACAAAGGGGGTTGGCGATCTTGGAAAGTCCTTGATGAATCGCCGGTAGAACCCAGCGTGCCCAAGGAAAATACGAATCGCTTTGACAGATGTGGGAGGTGGAAGTTTTTCGATCACATCGACTTTGGATCTGTCCACCTCAATTCCTTTACTCGACACCAAGTGTCCCAAGACAATCCTTTCTTGTACCATAAAATGGCACTTCTCCCAATTCAGCACAAGATTCGTCTCGATGCACCTCTTTAGGACACGGGTTAAATTTGCTAGGCACTCATCGAATGAATCTCCCACTACTGAGAAATCATCTATGAATACCCCCATGATATCTTCCACCATGTCGGTGAATATGGCCATCATGCACTGTTGGAATGTGGCACAGGGGCGAAGCCACCTATAACAAAGGGTGGTCAACTGACCACCCTTCACCGAAATATTACGAAAAATTACACTGTGTATATAAGTAAAATATTGATTTTAGATGTATAAAAAATATATTGAACACCCTTTGTTGGGGATCTTTTTTTAGTTCTTTCAAGTTTGAACACCCTTTGAAATATTTTTGCCTTCGCCACTGATGTGGCAGGTGCATTGCAGAGGCCAAATGGCATCCTCCTGAAGGCAAACACCCCGTAGGAGCATGTGAAGGAGGTCTTTTCCCTATCCTCCGGGGCAATTGAAATCTGGTTGTACCCCAAGTACCTGTCTAGGAAACATAAGTGAGACCTCCCTACAAGCCTGTCGAGCATTTGATCAATGAAGGGAAGTGGGAAGTGGTCTTTTCGGGTGGCTAGATTCAACTTCCTGTAATCCATGCATGTTCTCCAGCCCGTGACAATTCTTGTAGATATCAACTCATTTTTGTCATTCTTTACCACCGTCATGCCACCCTTCTTTGGGACACACTACACTGGGCTAACCCATCTGCTTTCAGAGGTAGGGAAAATGATTGTCGCATTTAACTACTTGATGATCTCTTTCTTCACCACTTCCTTCATGTTTGGGTTCAAGCGCCTTTGGTGTTCCCTGGAAGGTCTGTGTCCCTCTTCCAGGAGAATCTTGTGCATGCAATATGCTGGGTTGATCCCTTTGATATCTTCCATGGTCCAACCAATGGCAGTCTTGCAATCTGAGAGTACCTTTAACAACTGATTCGCCTGCACATCTAACAAATTGGATGAGATAATAACAGGTAGCGTAGAATTAGGGCCTAGAAATGCATACCTGAGATGAGATGGCAATGATTTCAACTCTAGTTTGGTGGTTCTTCCACAGAGGGCTTGGCTGGCGAGATCTCCCTTTTCTCTAAGTGCAATGGTTCAAACTCGAGAGCCCTCGGCCAGACCCCTTTACCTTCCAGTGCTAACACCAATTTTGCCATTTCCTCACCATTTACATTATCCAAGTTCATTAAACATGCCTCCAGAGAGTCCTCAATAGTCAATGACGCATCATCTTCCTCCACTATCACATCCACGGCATCAATTAGGGAACAATTGGCGAACTCACTCGGTCGCCTCATGGATTTCTGCACGTTGAAAGTGATCTCTTCACCGTTAAGTCTCATCTTGAGCTCTCCAGTTTCACAATCAATGAGAGCTCTGCCTGTGGCAAAAAATGGCCTCCCCAAGATTATGGTAATCTCCTCATCCACACGACAGTCTAGTATCACAAAGTCAGCAGGGAATACAAACTTCCCCACTTGCACCAAGACATCATCCAGAATACCCGACGGTCTCTTCACCGTCTTGTCAGCTAGCTGCAGCAGCATGGACGTTGGTCTGGCTCTACCAATACCCAGTCTCATATAAATGGCCAAGGGCATTAGATTAATGTTGGCCCCCAAATCGCACAGTGCTTTGGCAAAAGCAAAATTGCCAATGGTGCAGGGAATTGTAAAACTCCCTGGGTCAGACAACTTTTCTGCTATTGATCGTGTTACCACAACACTGCAAGTCTGAGTCAAAGTCACAATCGCCAAGTCTTGGAAATCAAACTTCTTGTACATCAAGTCCTTCATCATCTTCGCATACCCAGGCATATCTTTTAGAGCATCAATCAGAGGAATGTTTACATGTATCTGCTTCAGCATATCCAAGAACTTCTTGTACTGCTCATCCTTTTGGTATTTGGCCAGCCTTTGAGGGAATGGGTCTGGCGGTATCTTCTTCCCAGTGATTTGGGATTTTTCTTTCTTAGCTACCACTTCAACTACTGGTTCTGGGGTTATATCCACTTCCTTATCAGCCTCACTCTGCCCACTAGATTCTCCCTCAGCAGTTTCCACTGTTACCTTGGTCAAGTTTGTAGAGTCATCAATTTCGATTGGCACTAACACTAGTGTCTCTACCTGCCTGCTTTCCCGAGACAACTCTTGTTCCAAGTCTAAGTCCCTGCCATTGCGGAGACTCACTGTTATCACCTACTTCGGGCCATGGTCCTTAGTATTCACCTGAGTGTCTGCCGGTAGAGTTCCATGAGGACGATTGTTCACTGCATTTGAAATCTGGCCCAACTGCACTTCAATATTTTTGATAGCTGAATCATGAGCATCTACTCTTTCACTGATTTTGGCGGTTGACCCAATCACCTGCTGCATAATTGCTTCAAGCCTGGAAAAACCATCTTCTTGCCTCCCCCCATGTTGTTGTTGAGGGGGGTGGTATGCATGCTGTTGAGTCTGATTGTTATACCCTTGTGGCCTTTGATAAGGTGCCACATTACCATGAGGTCTCATGGCACCCATGTTTCCGTTGTTTTGCTGCTGATGAAGAGGTCTATATGGTTGAACTTGCTGACCCCAGTTCTGTCCCCCTTGTCTTTGGCCTCCATAGTTTGACACATAATTCATGTTTTATGGGTAAGAAGGGTGATCACAATCTGCGTTCCACTGATTACCAACTGGCTGACTAATGCAATATGTGCATAAGCCCCCATTGGTAATATCCACAATGTGAACCTGCTGCTTTATCCCTGACTCCTCTAGCTTTTTCGTAAGAAGACTCATTTGTGTCATCAAAGTAGCCATGTTCTCAGCCATAATGTTAGATGGATCTAATGACACTAAGTGAACAATTGGGGTAATTGGAGCACCCTTGGTTGTCCAACCTGAATTATGTGCCATCGTATCAAGTAGAATCTGGCACTCTCTCTATGTTTTGCTATGGAATGCTCCACCAGCTGAAGCATCAACATTGACTTTTACACCATCAGACATACCCATATAGAATCGATGTCCCAATATTTGCTCAGGAATTCCATGGTGAGGACAGATAACCAGCATCCCTTTGAACCGTTCCCATGTCTCATGCAGTGTCTCCATGGGCTTCTGCCTAAAGCTTATGATCTCATCAATTTGCTATGCTGTTTAGTTTGGTGGATGGAATTTATTCAGAAATTTCTTGACCAACTCCTCCCATGTTGCAATAGAGTTGATAGGGAGGGAGTTGACCCAATTCTGGGCAACTCCTGTCACCGAGAACGGAAACAATAACAGTCTTAGTGCCTCCGGAGTAACATTCGGTTGCCTCTGGGTCTTGCAGATAGACAGAAAATTCTTTAAATGTTGCTGAGGATCCTCTACGTATGACCCCGAAATAGCCCCTTATTCTGCAACAAGTGCAGCATATTGTTTGTAATATGAAAAGACCCCGCTTCAATCTGAGGGACCAAAATCGTGATTGCCAAGTTGTCAGTTGTGGGTTGTGCCCAGTCGTAAAGTGGCGCCTCAGGTACAATGGGTGCTTGAGGCGCTGCAATTCGTGCAGCTGGGTCAACGACCCCATCTTCAGCATTAATGTTATTTGTGTCATTCAACTCTTCCATGTCTGGTTCTATGTGTTCAATATTTGGTTGTTGTTTGCTTTTGCGGTTGGCCCTGTTCAAGGCCTTGAAAACTTTTTCGGGATCTGGAAACGCTTCAAATACTTCACCAGTTCTCGAGAAGTTTCTAGGCATGCATCTGTGCCACCGATTTAACAAACGTTAGAAATTCAATAATGTATGAAATCAAAGAAAATCGACTATACTTAAGAATCTTTGAATTTCCTTCAACTACAATTGATAATACCGTTAAGTCCCCGGCAGCGGCACCAAAATTTTATCACGCTCAACTGTGTCTACTAAAAGACAACTCGGGCGTTGCAAATATAATCCGGGGTATTATGTCCTGAGTCGAATCCCACAGGGAATCAACGTATCAGTTGTTATTGTTAGATTATCAATTCTCACTAGTCAACTTTCTCAAACGTTGTAAATATCACTTGGGGTTGTGTTTATACTGCTACAGTTGAACAAAAATATAAAAGCTAAAGATTAACTAACAATGACATGTAAATAATTGGATTAAGGATCTAAGGTTATGGTTTCCCCCGTTGGTGAACTTCCTTCGTGTGTACTTCCTATAGTTTTAACTCGGTTGTCTCTATATCAATCATGAACACTCTATTTATCATAAATCTCTCTCAAGTAATTATGATAATTTACTAGACGCCCTCTCTCAAGTTACGCTAGCTAGTTTGTATTACAGTTCACTTTAGATTGCACCCGAGGTATCGTTATTTCTAATCCAACCTCTACACCCTCGATTATGACTCTCGCCTATACTCCGGAAGTGGTGTTGTTCAAACAACTACCTAAATACGCACTCTCTCTCAAGTAGATACGTAATAAATAGGCACAGTTGATTGAGGGCTCTTCAATCAACTACAACAATCATGTAGTTGAACAAATAAAGATAAACAACCAACAAAACTATATTAATACCACAGTTAGTTCATCTCCAACGGGTTCCACCAACAACCTTAGAACAGAGAATTTAGCTACTCATGCTTAAGAACAACAAAAACCCAAAATAATTCATATACTCAGAATCAAGATGAAAGGAAGAAAAATATAGAACTCTAATGGTTGCTTTTCTTCTCACAATGAGTCTCGCCTCCTACTTGAGCCTAAAAAAAAGTGATCTCCCCCTCTTGGGCGGATTACATTGTTTAAATAGGGTTTTGGCAAATTAATCCCGTGTTTTGCACTTAAGTCCTTCAATTTCCAGGCTTGTCAGATGTCGCCCGCGGTCGCGGCGCGACCGCGATGGCCTTCAATTATTTCTGCTTCAGTTATTCTTCCACCGCGCTCCAGCCGCGGTCGCGGTGGACCAGGTTCCAGCGATTTTCAGCTCTTTCTCTTGTGCTTTCTCACGGGGTCCACTCGATTGGCCTCGAACTCCCTTAATTGACTCCAAATAACTCTAAAGTGTCTCCTCTCATCGAATATATCCTGCAAAGTACAAAAAATACTAATCAAAGCATTTGTTGTCAATATTCACACTAAAAACATAATAAAATATGTTTCATTAGGGGCGTAAATATAGTCTAATTCACCTATTATCATGTAACTATAGAAGTTGTTGCAATTAATGTAACTCTATACTAATTTGAAACATCTAACGAAAATTTATAGATTTTTTTCACTAATGATAAAATATAAAATTTAATTATATTGATTTGATTTATATATATACAGAAGTAATATGTATTGATATACATAAAAGTAAGAATATAATATCGATGTTTATAATCCACTTATCTAATCGAAAGCTATAACAAAATAACTAAATAAGTAGGACTTATAAATCGAGTTACTAAAATAAGAATTTATCAGAAAATATGTTGAATAAAAAGTGATAATCCTAATAATAATTCTGACTCTATTTAAGTCAAAATACCTTCTAATGCAATCGAAGATAATTTTCACATTGTTCTTTTTTTAATTATTGAAAGACATGACAAATTATTTTTCTCATATGAGACTACTCAAAATATACATCTATTTACAAAAGAGTAACTTTATGATCTTCATTACCAGTTACAAGTAGGAAGACATTGAAGATTTTAATGATGTTGATTACGAAGACAATGATGACCAAATAACAAATGAAGTTAGAAAAACAGAAAATTCATCATTTAATTACAATGTAATCTTATTCGTGTTGAATCATGTTATATTTTTAGATTGTGTGGAGCATAAACTATATAATATTTTACCCGTCTCAATTCATACAACACTTTTTTCCTTTTTAGTTAGTCTAAAAAAGAATGTCATCTTTCCTTACTTAGAAATAATTTATATGTAGAATTTATACTCTACCTTAATGAATTGATTTGAAGGCACACAAATATTTATGGTTTATTCTAGAACACAAATTTTAAAAGTCTTTCTTTATTTTTTACTAAGTCAAATATTGCCACATAAATTAAAAAGAAAGGAGTGTGATATTTTAGTATCATCCAAGAGTTATTCGATGATTATATGATTTGTTTAATTTAATTACATATATTTTATTATAAGGATACTTACATTGAGATAAGACGATAACTATAATTTTATTAAAATGTATTCAAACAAATCAGATCATGAATGTTTGATATGATTAATATTCTTTAATAATGACCGCGCATCGCGCGGGTAGTAATACTAGTTTCTAAGAAGAAACTAAAAGTTAAACCGGTGTTAATTACCTCACCTTCTATAAGGTATAAGTTATCCCAATGTTAAACTTAACACCAGGATAACTTATACCTGATTTGTTAGCCAAACAAGGTATTAAGGTGGTATTAAATTGTTATACCACCCTTATACCTCATACCAAACGACCCCTTAATGTAAAGAGGCATGTTGACGAGCTGGTGCCTGCTACTCCCTCTTATTAAAGTAGGAAAATTCACTATCATGAACCAGTTTGAAAAAATTGTTTTGTAAAAACCATAGGGGACAACATTCCTAAAAAAAAAAGGATTTCTTATACAACACGAACCCCAAACAGCTGCAGGCCTAGTGAGATTGAACTCCACAAGTGATGTGATCTGATATTATTCACAAGAAAAATCAACCGAGTAACCTGTGCACATGCACCACCAGCTATCTACCCATTCGTGCATGTACTTAAATAGTAAAACAACACTAGAAAAGTACCAATCAGAGCTAAATAGGGGGAACAAGCATATTCCTCTCTCCAAACTCTGCAGCAAATTCTTCATCATTTTTCCCCAACATACTTTTCAAGCTGCATTCTATGTTTCTGCCCCTGAGCACCCAAAATCTAGGTTTTATCTTCTTCTCTAACGAGTAGCTGAAATATCTCGGGTATTCAACTACATCACTTATTGGTTTTTCCATTGAGTTCATCAGAAATTCTAGCTTAGGCTTGAGAACTTTGTCTATGCTGTAGCCAAGCACTGGTGAGAACCTGCAGACCATTAGTGCTACTTCCCTCTTTGAAAGCCCAACATGCATCAAGTACGTCATTCTGCTCAAAATGAAAATCAGAAAAGCATCGTCACAACACAAGGTACTATTCTTGCACTGGGAATTTTGTTTGTGTGCTTAGCAAACCAGGCAAAGCTGTAAAAGCCTATATTATCCAATAATATAGATTGAAATCCAATAACTGTTTTGTCTTTTTATACGGACTGCAAAATGTAAAACTAGATTGAAATTGCAGTATCACAAGATGCTGTTATCTAGTTCATTTGTTACAAATTGATAGTACTATTCTGCTCGTTGAGAGTAAACTTGACCCAGTGCCAGATTTAATTTGGACTTGGAATACGTTCTCTTTCTAAAATGAATTTAAAAATTCAAATGGATCAATCAATCAACTACATCAAATTCCCAAACAACTCGGGATCAGCAATATGAACAATAAAAGAACTAAATATACATAAACTACAAAAGTTACTATAACTTGCCTTTTCAAACGCAAGGTTCATTGATGATATGGAACTTATTGATCTTCCCCTTTACATGGGGGACAGTTCACATGGTTCAGAGGGAATAATGAAGAATCAGCATCGAGAATAGACAGATTTTTTTTTTTTGAGAAGGGAGAATAGACAGATTTTTGGTATCAAGACAGTGGGATGATTCTTTCAAAGCCATCAAACAAAGGTGCTACCTAGGGTAGAGTTGGATCATTGTCCAATATTGTTGGAGTGTGGGGAATGAGAAAGAAAAAAGGGTTACTTTAAGTTTGAAAACATGTGGTTTGAACATGCTAATTTCCTGTCTACGGTGGAGAGTTGGTGGAATTCTTATGACTTCCAAGGTAGACCAGATGTGGTTCTAGCAAAAAAAACTCGGAAAGTTAAAAGATGATTTAAAGAAGTGGAACAAAGAAAGTTTTGGTTACCTGGGGAAAAGAAAAGATCAGATTTTGCAACAATTGGACAGGAGGGGGCAAAGCGATAATCAGAATAGTAACTTAGAGGAAGAAGTTTCTGATAGAATAGCATTAACTAAGGAATTGCATGATATAGCCTAGCCAAGGCAGAAGAGATACATTGTAGACAAAATTCCAGATTTCTATGGATCAAGCAGGGGGGTGAAAACACTAGATTTTTTCACAAAATAGCAAATTCAAACAGGAGACATAATTGGATAGACAAGCTACAAATTGATGGGGAGTTCACTGAAGATAAGAATATGATTAAAAATCACATCCTTGAATTCTACAAAGATCTTTTTTCAGAGAAGGAGAGCTGGAGACCCTCATGGACATGCCCTGAGCTTGCTACAATCAGTGACCAGGAGAAAGAATGGTTGGAAAGACCTTTTGATGAAGGCATGAAGCTGAAGTAACAAGAGTTATTAATATGGTGGAACGGGACAAGGCACCTGGTCCGGATGGTTTTAATGTGTTTCTTCAAGAAATGTTGGTATGTTGTGAAACAAGATGTTCTGAAGACATTTGAAGTGTTTTACAAGGAAGGAGAATTTGTAAAAAGCTTGAATTCAACCTTTATTGCTTTAATTCCAAAGAAGAAGGAAGCTGCCAACATTAAGGAATTCAGACCTATTAGTTGTTACTTATGTTTTCACAAATACCTGCATCTTGAACACAACCTAATTATATACCAGAGAATATGATCTTATACCTTGGAAGTAAAGCTCTGTGGATGTCACATACAAAAAGCTCAGGATATTTCCTGATAATCCTGGGAAGATGACGTCTGGAAACTCCAATACCCATTAGGAAGTTGAGTTTTTTCTTAAGAGTTTTCCCTATGCTCGATGCAAAAATTTCAGGACAGCGACCAAGTATCCTACCAATAATATCATCATCCAGACCTAGGTCCCTTAAGAAGCACACTACCTGGAGATAAAGAATTATTATTCCCACGATAAACAGAAAACTATATAACAAGTGCTGAGATAATTATACTACTTGCATTCACCCAAAACAAAGTAAATTCTTCAGTAATCAGCAAAACAAGATGCTCAAGCACCATCATAAACTTTTACTTGGATAGTTTTATCAAACTATTAACAAGTGATTTCACTCACTTTCTCCATGAAGCTGAAAGCATGCAAAAATCAAGATGTAGAGGGAGAGAGTGCATATATCTAAAATACTCACTTATTTGAAATACCAAACTAGAACAAGCAATGCGTATAGCCAGGACAAAGGATTCAGTAAAGATTCATTTACAGCGATGTGATATAGGTAAACTTTCAAATAATTGGTAAAAACCCAAGCAAATAATCACCACGTATCAAGATTAAAACATGCAACACCTGGTTTACCTGGATATCAGTAAATGCATAACCTTCAAGAGATATTAGTTTTATCCCAAATCTTGTATGTGGAAATTAGCTTTTTTTTTTTGAGAAGGTAACATGTTGTATGTATTAAATTTAGAACAGTACAACCCATGTACTGAAACCGTATATACAAGTGAGCAAAAAGAGTAAATCAGTCTACATTTCTAACAGAAGCCTAATGTGTCTATGGTAGATACAGTATCCTCTGGGAAGATCTGATTACACCAAAAACAAAAAAGTTTAATACAATTAAGCTTGATCATTTGCACTGAGTTGCTGTTGTTCTCGGAGCATCTATAGTTCCTTTCTTTCCAAATTGTCCACCAAATGCAAGCAGGGACCATCCTCCATCTGTCTTTGTTATCTGCTCCAGCTCAAGCCAACTAAAGAGAGTTTCAGTAATCTTTCTAGGCATTGTCCAGGCTATGCCTCTGAGATTAATGAAGATCTTTCATAACTGATCAGTTATCCTATAGTGCAAAAATAGGTGACCAACTGTTTCCACTACGTTTTCACAGAGAAAACATCTTGAGCATAAAGTCCACTTCCTCTTGTTTAGATTTTCATGTGTGAGCACAGCTTCCTTTGCCGGTAACCATGAGAAACATGCAACCTTATATGGAATCTTGGTCTTCCAAATATGTTTCCAGGGCCAGTTGATGACTTGAGGCCTTGGTTGGTTTATCATTTTGTAGGTTGCATTGACACTGAATTTTCCATTGCGGTGTCCCTGCCATCTCAATGTGTCATTTCCATTATGAACTCCTGTGAAGTTGTCCAGTTGTTTGTAGAACTCAATCATTCTACTTATCTCCCAGTCATTCAAGTCTCTTCTGAGTATCAGTACCCAACCTTGAGGTGACCACATTTCATCTATAGATCTCTGTTGGTGGTGAGCTAGAGCATGTATGTCAGGAAATAAATCCTTCAGAGCTCCATTCCCAAGCCAATTATCATTCCAGAAAGATGTCATGCTACCATTTAGCACTCTAATGGAGACTTGGTTTTGTATGAGATTAGTAGAGAAGAATTGGGTGGTCTTCATAAAGAGTCATGTTTTCATCTCTACCTTTTGTATCACATCTTGTATGCGAGAACTTTCCTCATCGGTAGAATTAGTTATTTTATCAAAAAACATATTCTCAAGTTGCCTCCAATTAAGGTGTGAGCTCGACTAATCAGTTACTACTAGAAGTTACTACTAGAAGGTTACCAAAGTTCAGCTTCCACAGTGATGGTGCTGCTGTAATGAAGCTGCAATGGTCCTTGGGTAGTAATCTTTTAAAATTCCAGTAATTCTATAGGCATGGAAAGATTACTATATCCTTTTCTTCTACTTAGAAATAAACATATTTTACGGAAACGCTTTTGTTTCAAAAGAAATATTTTAGTGACATAAAGCGGGGATACCGCAAAGACGAATACCCCTATAATCTAAAGATCCCCTGTATAAAGACCCTTCAATCATCAATAAAATAGGTAAACATATTTTATTGAAATGCTTTTGTTTCAAAAGTGGGATTTGTCTCGTGTAATTAGTTGACTCTCTCTATTGCGCTCTCTCTCTCTCTCTACTGCTAACGGTCGCTCCTCCTTCGACTCTTCAACTCTTCTTCACCGATGCACCTCACCGTCAGCACCGGTGAGCACAGGTAAGATCCCCTCCTTCTCTTTCTTTCCCCTTCTTTCTACCTTTCTCTTTCTTTTGTTTCTCTCTCTCTTCCCTTTCTCTCTTTCCCGTTCTGTTCTCCCCCCTTGCTGGTCGGGGTCCGGCAACATAGCTCCAACTGCGTCGCCGCCGGTACCTCTGCTCCCCTCTCTTCTCTATTTCTCTCTCTCCTCCTCGCTCTCTGCATGTGTGTGTGAGAGTTAACAGCGGCGGAGTCTCGGCGAACGTTGACAATTTTCCGGCGGAGATCCAGCCACGTGCCGGCGCATGTGCTGTTCAGGCAGTTTTCCGGCGTGTGGGTTTCCCTTTGGTGGTTGCAGTTTCAGAGCGACCTGAACAACCCCTGTTTCAGTTAGTTTCGAAGCGGAGTTCCTCCGGCCAATTGGGTTCGTTTGCCGGCCAATCGGGATGTTTTTCACTTCCTCCTCTAGGTGTGGCTGCAGCGTGTTGGCACCCCTGTCTTCAATCCAGGTTTTATTCTTCCGGGTTTAGTATTTGTTGTTTCGTTTGTGCATACTTGCTTGCCTGATCGTAATTATCGATTCTTGTAGTCTGCCCGATTTGCCTACCTATGTTGTCACCTTTATATTAGTTGTAGTTATAGCATAGGAAATCCCTTATATGTACCTTGTACCTTGCTATTTACCTGTTTGACCTCTAGTTATAGCGCAAGACTTTCTTACGTGTACTTGTATTAGTGCCTTTGAGTATCCTTGTGTTTTGGTCTATTTAGTTTATTTCCACTTGCATATGATGTTCATTGACCTAGAAAAAACCTAGGACAAAGTCCTACAGGAGGTTCTATTGAACTGTTTGGAGGTTAGCGGAGTTCAGGTAGCATACGTTAGAGCGATATGTACGACGAAACTAAGACTAGGGTGAGGATTGTAGGAGGGGACTCGAATAATTTCCGAGTGATGATGGGGTTGCATCAGGGATCAACTCTTGCCTCTTAGCCCATTTTTATTTGCTCTTGCGATGGATGTGATGACGCGACACATCTAAATGCAGGTGTCATGGTGTATGTTCTTTGCAGATGACATAGTGCTGATTAACAAGACGTGTTGTGGGGTTAACGCTAGGTGGGAGGTATGGAGACGGACCCTGGAGTCTAAAGGTTTGAAGTTGAGTAGGATGAAAACAAAATACTTGGAGTGCAAGATCAATGTTGGGACGCAAGAAACATTAGTGGACGTGAAGCTTGATACAAGTCATTCCCATGAGAGACATTTAATATCTTTGGTCTGTAATACAAGGTAATAGGGAGATTGACGAGGATGTTACTCATCGTATCGGAGCGGGATGGAAGAAATGGAGGCTCGCATTTGGAGTTGTGTGTGATAGGAATATACCACCAAGACTCAGGGGCAAGTTCTACCGGGTGATAGTTAGACTGACTATGTTGTATGGAGCCGAGTGTTTGTCAGTCAAGAAGTCTCATGTTCAGAAGATAAAAGTAGCAGAAATAAGGATGTTAAGGTTGATGTGTGGGTATACTAAGAAAGATAAGATTACGAATGAAGTTATTAGGGACAAGGTGGGGGTGGCTCCTGTGGAAGACAAGTTGTGGCAATTGGGGTTGAGATGGTTCTAGCATGTGAAGAGGAAATACACCTATGCCCCGCCAGGATGTATGAGAGGTTAAGAGGGGTAGAAGGAGGACAAAGAAGTACTGGGGAAAGATGATTAGGCAGGACATGACACTATTTTTGCTTACCGAGACATGACCCTCGATAGGAAGGTGTGAAGGTTGAGAATTAGGGTTGCGAGTTGACATGTAGTCGAGAGTTTCTCCTAGTGTCACCAGCAATATTAGTACCAGTCTTATTTTCCTATTCCTAGTTCCTTGTTATTACACGGTGTGTCATTCTTACGGGTAGTATCGGCACTATATTTGTATTTTCGTATTCCTAGATCTTTGTTGTTACATATTGTGTCATTTGCTTCTGTTGTCTTATTACTTTGTTGATGCTATTGTTTGTTTATTTCTCCCTTTTCTATTCTTAAGTTGAGGGTCTACCAGAAACAATCTCTCTCTACCTACATAAGACAGGGGTAAGGTCTGCGCACACACTACCCATCTCAGACCCCACTTATGGGATTTCACTAGGGTTGTTGTTGTCTACTCTTTGCCTTGCCTTTGCTTTGTCAAGCCGATTTACCTGCTTGACCCCAAGTTATAGCGAAACACTTTCTTACTTGTACTTGTAGTAGTGCCTTTGAGTTTTAGATATCCTTGTGTTTTAGTCTAATTTTAGATTATTTCCACCCTCTGCTTGTATTGTGGTACTGCTAGCTTAGTAGTTCTTAGATTACCGTGGTTGTGGGAAGTAATGGTAGAGTAAGGTCTTGTCCTTGAGCAGGGTTGGGGGCCGGGGGGCAAGGGTGGTACGGGAGCCTCTAGGCTAAGGGTAGGACATTAACGGGAAAATCTATTGAGTAGTGAAGATTCTCCAGAATAGGAAGATCAATGTAGCACGAAATGTTAATGGGTTTAAATTATGGTATTCAAAAAGCGTGAGGGGCAAGCACATGGTAGGTATTTTGGTTGATAAAGATCTCAGAGAGCAAGTGGTAGAGTGGTAGAGGTTAGGAGAGTGAACGACATGATGATGACTATTAAGCTTGTTGTTAGAGGGCTAACTGTTAACGTTGTTAGTGCCTATGAACCTCAAGCGGGCTTGGACGAGGAGACCAAGAATCACTTTTGAGAGGACCTTGATGAGGTTGTGTGTGGCATCCCACACAATGAGAAGCTGCTCATAGGAGGAGTTTTTATTGCCACATCGAGATGGGAGCTAAGAGATATGACGACGTGCATGGCGGCTTCGATTTCGGGGATAAAAACGAAGGAAGAACTTCAATGTTGGATTTCACTAAAGCATTTGATTTAGTGATAGCAAACTCGAGTTTTCAGGAGGAAGTGGCCACCGTCCAAAGTACGGTGGCCAAGACCCAAATTAATTACCTACTCTTCACGAAGTGTGAAGGTTTATGCATAGATTGCAAAGTTATCCCGAGCAAGAATAACATAGGCTCTTAGTTATGGACAAGAGGAAGAAGATTATGGTCAACCTAAGATCAAGTGGGGAGCCTTGACTAAGGTCAAAGCTCAGAAGTTGGGGGAGAAGATGCTTGCTTTGGGAGCTTGGAGGAGTAGTGGGGATACGAGGGATATGTGGTCCACGACGGCGAGCTGCATTTGGGAAGCCGCTAAAGAGGTGTTAGGGGTCTAAAAGGGCTACTCGGGAAGTCATATAGGGACTGGTGGTGAAATGGAGAGGTCCAAAGTAAGGTGAAAGTCAAGAAAGCAGTGTGCGTGAAACTGATGGAGAGCAACGACGGGGAGGAGAAGAGGACTAATAAGGAGGGGTATAAGAAGGCGAAGTTAGCGGTTATAGCGGCAAAGACTGCAATGTTCGAACATTTGTATGAAGAACTGGGGATCAAAGGCAGGGATAGAAAGTTGTAAACGCTTGCCAAGGTGAGAGAGAGGAAGAACAGCTTGGACCAAGTGAAGTGCATCAAAGATGACGACAACAAAGTATTGGTGGGAGAAGCACTTATTAGAAGAAGATGGCACACTTATTTCATAAACTCTTGAACGAAGTAGGGGATAGGAACATTGTGCTAGGCGCGTTGGAGCACTCCGAGAGTTGCCGTGATTTTGGGTATTGTAAGCGTATTAAGGTTGAGGAGGTTGAAGGAGCTATGCGCAGGATGAGCAGGGGTAGAGGGACCGGGCCAGACGAAATCCCCGTGGAGCTTGGAGGTACGAGTAGGGAAGGCTTGGAGTGGCTCACTAAGTTGTTTAATGTCATTTAAGGACAAATAAGATGCCCGAGGAGTGTAGGTGGAGTGCGATGATTCCGTTGTACAAGAACAAGGGCGACATCTGAAACTGCAACTATAGGGGTATTAAGTTGCTAAGTCATACCATGAAAGTTTGGGAAAATATGGTGGAAGCAAGGGTGAGGAGTGTCTATTTTCGAGAACCAGTTTCGATTTATGCCGGGGCGTTCGACTACGGAAGCCATTCACCTCATTAGGAGATTGGTGAAGCCGGACCTACATATGGTGTTCATTGACCTAGAAAAATTGGTCGATTGGAAACAGCCTCTCTGCCCTATCGGGGTAGAGGTAAGGTCTACGTACGCATTACCCTCCCCAGACCCCACTTTGCGGGAATTTACTGGGTAGTTGTTGTTGTTGACCTAGAAAAGAGTGGTTAAAGACATATATCATGGAGCTAAGACCAGGGTTAGGACGGTAAGCGAGGACTCGAAACACTTTCTAGTTGTGATGGGGTTGCACCAAGTATCAACGCTTAGCCCTTTTTTATTTGCCCTGGCAATGGACGTTTTGACACGTCACATTCAAGGGGAGTGTTGTGGTGCATGTCAATTGTTGATGACATAGTACTGATTGAGGAGACGCGAGATAATGTTAACACGAGATTGGAGGTTTGGAGACACCTTGGAGTCAAAAGGTTTCAAGTTTAGCAGAACCAAAATGGAGTACTTGGAGTGCAAGTTCAGCGTGTCTCAAAAAGCGGATATGGATGTGAGGCTTGATTCACAAGTCATCCGGATGAGAGTGAGTTTCAAGTACCTTGGTCAGTAATCCATGATAACGGGGTGAGATTGATGATGATGTCATACATCGTATTGGACCGGGATGGATGAATGGAGGCTCGCATCCGGTGTTTCGTGCGACAAAAATGTACAACCAAGACTTAAAGGTAAGTATTTATAGAATAGTGGTTAGACTGACTATGTTATATGGGGCAGAGTGTTCGGCAGTCAAGAAATCCCATGTCTAGAAGATGAAAGTGGCAAAAATAAGAACGCTGAGATGGATGCATGGGCATACCTGGAGAGATAAAATCAGGAATGAAGTTATTCGGGAAAAGTGAGAGTGTCCCTCGTGGAAGATAAGATGCAAGAAGTGAGGTTAAGATGGTTCGGGCATGTGAAGCGGAGGGATACAACTGCCCCAGGGAAGAGATGTGAGAGGTTAGCCCTAGAGGATACGAGGCGACGGAGAGGTAGACCGAAGAGGTATTGGGCGGAGGTGATTAGGCAGGATATGGTGCAGCTTCAGCTTACCGAGGACAAAACCCTTAATAGGAGGGTGTGGAGGTCGAGGATGAAGGTAAAAGTATAGTTGGTAGTGGAGCTTATTTCTTTCCCATACCTGTAGTATTAATATTGCTCTTGTATTTTCTTGTGCTTAGTCCTCTTTTATTACCTGGTGTTCCGGTTTCTCATTCTTGTTCCTTTCGCTTCGGTTGGTCTATGATCGTGTTACTATCTATTAGCTTGTTGTTATTGCTATTACTTCTTTCTCATTTTCCTTGAGCCGAGGTCTATCAGAAACAGTCTTTCTACCCTCACGAGGTAGGGGTAAGGTCTACGTACACTCTAACCTCCCCAAAGCCCACTTGCGGGATTACACTAGAATCTGGTTGTTATTGTTGCTGCTTTTGTTTCAAAAGAAATATATGTTGCTGACATAAAGTGGGATACCTTAAAGACAAGCAATACCCCAAAAATCTAAAGTTCCCCTGTATAGACAGCCTCTAATCATCTATATAAGTAGGGATATCTTTTAACTTCACAAATAACAAAAAGGAGCCCAAAAAAATTGATGAGAAACAAGAAGGAGCAAATTAATGCGGCCTTTTTCCATATATGGGAAACGTTCTCATCTCCACATGTTTAAACTAATGACCAACTTAAGTCTACTATTGCAGAACCTAACAAATATGAAGTCAATTCCAAGATCAATATCACTTATGATGGAGCTTCAATCAGGAATGTGATGCTTTTAAAACCAAATAATTGTGCTATCATTTTTTTTGGATCACCGAGAAATCCGTAAGGGGCTAACCCTTAAGATCAACCATAGCCTTCGAAACTTGGGGACAATGGGCCTGGCTCTTTAACCTTCTCCACTTAAATACCAGGCTTAGTTCGCATGGGGTAGGGCTAACCTGTGACCTAAGTCAGAGGTCCCTCAACCTTTACCACTTGAACTAAGCCATGTGGGCCAAAATGTTTAATCATCTATTATTCAATACAAGATCTGTGAAGATTATTTTTGAAAGGGAAAAGAAGTCTTCACAAATCTTGTATTGTGAAGATTTACTAAAATGAAGATGCTGATGAGGTTGTACAACTATCGTCGCCAAATAATTCGAAAATATCATGTCAAAGCTCCCATGTCAATCAGCACAATCTTGCATACATTTGTACTATTAGTAATTTGTTAGGCAAAGACCATCATTTTGACTCTCACCTGATGGAATTCCTGAGGCTTCTGCAGTAGTAGCTGTGGACTTGTAGCAATCACCTTACCCAACTTCTGGTTTCTAATGCCAAAGTTACGGAACTGTTCCACCACCAATCTCAGCTTGTTAACTGACAATCCCAAAAGGAGCGGGCAGCTTTTAATTGCCTGAGCTACACTAGTTTTTGGCACCTGCCCAAATCAAAAAATAGCAAAGTGACAACTATATTACACTTTAACTTACTGGGATACAAGGCATATAGTGATGCAGCAGGAGCAGCCCAAAATAGGGTCGAACCTGCTACTGCAAAACTGATATGCAGTCTATATATAGTGGTCTTTCACTTATAAAAACAGGGTCCGATCTGGAAATTGTGGGTTCTATCAAACCCACTGCCCATACCATGATCCACCACTGAATTAGAGACCACAGCTCTAGGCAATTAAATGCAGAGATACAAGGGACTCCTAGAATATAGCAATGACTTTACACATAAAACCCACTTGAATCAACCAGAGACATTTCATAGCAAAAACTAAGTGCTCAAATGAGAAACTCGGCATCATGTGCAAAATAGTATAATCAGGATTAATACCTTTTCATCATCAAAGAAAATCAGGATGTCCTCGTAGTTTTGCAGGATGCTCTTTGAAAGAATCCACGGATATTTCAGCAACATCTGCCCAAAATCTTTGCCCTCCATACCATCCTAGAAATGAATAGACTACAATCACACCAGCCTAGAAATGAATGCTCCTAGATTGTCCAACGTATTCACATGTAAACAAATGGACTTAGAAAGTATGTAAATTACTTATCAAAAAAATGAGAGAGAGAGAGAGCATGCAAATTATTTCAGTCCTACAGTAACATTTCTACTAAACTCTAAGACTATGATTCAGTTCTCCTCAGCAGAGTCATGTTCATGTTTGCCCATATAAGTTCCGGCTGAAAACTGTCCCAAAATAACTGGGCGAATTGATAATATTCTTTCAAAATCATCTACAAGTACATCCTTACCAACACGCTTCGGTGCAGAACTTCCACAGAGAGAGAGAGAGAGAGAGAGGGAGAGATCTAAATGACCTTTGTCTGTCATACTAGTAATATTAAGAGCAGTTCATCGAACATATTGCAATCATATTTATGTGATAACCGAGTCATCAAACTTGCACATGTGTTGGAGATATGTACAGAAGGAAAACTATTAAATCAATTATTAATGAATAAGCTGATACCTTAAGGATTGCCTGCAATCTTGGTCTAACATCCTTTTCAATGTCATAGAAAATAATAGGCGGAAACAAAAGGAAAATTTGTCTCTTACATCCTTCCGCCACTCCAATATCATCAAGAAATTCCATCAGACGCTTCATATGACTCTCCTTAGGTAGCAATAGAAGTCGTGGAAATGATTCAATAAGATGTCGGAAAGATGCATCTTGAGAACCTAACAAATGCAAACCTCCGCGCCTTGCTTGAATCTAAAAAAAAGTACAATACCGTTATGCAGTTTCTAGCAGGAAGTATTATTCTGACTCATTTTACTTAAATGACTATGGTGGAGAGTGAGAGAATGATTGGATGTTAGAATAATATGTTAAGATTAGTTGGAACTTGGTGAATTGTAGAGAAGCAGTCATATAAAGGCTACGATTATATAAAGTAGTGGTTGACCATAAGTTAATTCAAGGACCTGCAGATGAGAAACTTTGCGATTTAGGAAAAATAGTCATTAAAAGGGAGAATATGAGGGATGATATAGATGTAATAGATTTTAGTGCCACAAACTTTACGGTAGGTGCAGCTCAATAAAGTGAACAGAAATCAGTACCACAAAGGCACAAATGTCAGGACAGGCACAGTAAAATAAGCTTCATCAATCATCCTGATTCAAGGAGGCAACTGACCTTCTCAAAAAATGACAAGGTCTGCTGGACATCCTCATCAATACTGATGGACAGGTGCAGCATCATTTGCCGGGCATTTCTAGCAATAAGTCCTCCATCATCACTGTTTGCGAAGAATATTTCCTTCACATACTTAACCTGTGAGCAAGTGGAATAGGGATCAGGACAGGTAAGAAAGAACTAAAAAAGGGTCCAAATGTCTTATCTGAAGAAAGAGACGAATTTATGCCCACTCGCGAGCCTTTTTTAACTGACTTAACCATGGCTTGAATGGAACTTATAAAGGTAATTAAAATATTTTCATCAATAACTACATGCCAATGTTAGCAATTTTTGAAAGCATTCCATCGAGTACATCACTTGATTATTTATCCAAACAAAATCAAGAGTTTTCATTCTCCTGTGATATGGTGAATGTACAGAGATGACCATGATCCAAGATTTTCCCACTGAGCTCAAGAGATTGTCATAGAATGACACAACACTAGGAAAGATGAATAGCATATCAACTTTTGACATTATTAAAAAGGCTTCTGCTAATTAATATTACATGTACTATTCCGATTAAACAAATGAAAAACTGGAGAGAGCAGTGCAGGATAGTAAGGAAAACAAAATCAAGTGAAATAAAATGGGAATTCGCACCAAGCAACTGTCAACCAAGATTTTGATTTATTTTTTTTAAATGAAGAAAGGAAAACAAAGCACTTCCATCATAGAAAAAAACTAATAATTCCACATATATGCACTCTACAGTGGTTGTATACTAACCTTATTGATAAGGATAGGTAGAGAATTAGAGGAAAGATAGCGAGCTAAATGGGTCGCCGAAGAGAGAGTGAGGCCAATGCTCTCCAAGAAGGGAAGCATGCCTTTATCACCTTTTTGCTTTGCCAACATGTAGACCTTCCTCTTGAAAGATGACAGTGGGCGTGTAAAATATGGTTTTTCTTCATCAGCGTTAGCAGTGCTCCAGGAATTCCATAAGGAAAACTCATCCAGGTCACGCACGCTATCTACCAACATGCTAACGTACTTAGGTGAGTTGAGGGCTATTTCCACGGACTCCTCCTTAGAAACGCCAAGTTCTTCAAGATAATAGCTGACTGCCTCACTAGCTTCAGCGACTCCTCCTACTCCTTCACATTCCTCCCCATCTTCTGTTCCGTTACCGTTAGAAGAGGAAGACCTAGCAGCTGCCAGCGGTACAAGTGCTGGCGCAAAACTCAACTTGCGGCAGTGGAGATGACAGACTTGCTCTGGGCGTATAATAAATTTAGAATAGAAGAAAAAGGTATTGTAATAGCAAGGGAAAGGGTGAGAATTTGAGTTGGGGAAGGCGAACGCCAAATAATTTCCAAGGCAATTTGAAGACATTTTTAGTGGAAGACAGGCGCAACTCGCATACTAATCTGTAAACCTTCCGACAAAATTCCTCCGTGCACTCGTCTTATCATTGTCTCGACCCTCCAGGAGTAGAACTCTCGTTTGTAAAGCAGCTCCTCCCTCCTATGCTACGCGCCCCAATTCTCTGTTTTTCTTCTTTCATTTGCGATGTGTTTTAAGGCTTTAAGCCCATTTCCACTTGTGTCAATTTTTGGGTTTTCCTATTTTGTACAGATTAATTGGATAAAGCAATTAAAAGGTCCAAATTTACCTTTGCCGCTTTGGGAAGAAAGGTTTATACCTTATATATTTTAAATAAATATTTTTAAAAAAAATTATATTTCATAGCTATCTTTTAATTTTTATAAACAAATATCTATTTATGGTTATCTCCTATCCTTAAGCCATAAAATAAGATGTGTATTATTTTTCTCTCTCGTATCCCTCAAATTTCTCCTATCCCCTACCCTATATGTATTCTTTAAAAAATTATATTCCATAGTTGTCTTTTAATTTTTTATAGACAAATATCTATTTATGGTTATCTCCTACCCTTAAGCCATAAAATAAGATGTGTATTATTTTTCTCTCGTATCCCTCAAATTTCTCCTATCCCCTACCCCATATGTATTTTCCCTCTCTCTTTACTTTCCGATGTCTTCTTCTCCGCTGGATTGATACCGCCGCTCTCAGCCATCGTCAACGTTCGACCGTGGCCGTTATTCATTGATAATGTTGCGCTCAGCCTCCCAATCTCATTCTCTGACGCAATATATCGGATCAATAAAAACCTCAGTTATTTTGTCGGTAATTACGTGCTAATCGTCGGCAATCGGACTGGAGCAATTGTCACTGTCACTGTCACCGTTCGACCGTGGTCGTTATTCATGTGTAATTGGGGAAAATCAATCAAATGCAGAAGAAAAAGAACATTTCCAATTCCAAGAATCAATTAAGCATTCCTGCTTGTGAAAAATCTTGTTCTGCTTTTATTGATGTAATGATTTTGATTGTTGTGATACGTGTTAATCGTCGGCAACCGGAGGCAACGCCAACGGCGAGCGAGCGGCGGAGTTGGGGGCTGAGCAACTTGAATTTTCTGTTAATATTTTTCAATGTATCTTGTTGTATTTCCATGTATTTCATTGTATTTATTTTTTTTTCATTGTATTTCAATGTATCTCGTTGTATTCTATGTATTTCACTGTATTCATTATCTTTTTTTCATTGTATTTCAATGTATCCCGTTGTATTCTATGTATTTAATTGTATTCACTATCTCGCTATATTCCATGAATGCATTCCTATGGTTTTTTAATGAATATAATTTATGTATTCAGATGTATTATATAATTTCTCTGAAGATTGCTATGTTTTTGGGTGTTTTTCGGTTGAGAATCTCTTTTATAACTGGAAATACAAAATTTGTGTGTTATAATTGAGTTTGTTGAGTTATATTAGGAGTCTATTATGTTAATTGATTCACTTTCCGTTTAAAAATAATGTGATCCCATATTTCACGCGGTGAATACAATCGAATACAATAATCTGTCTAGCTGTAATCCCATGTTTCACGCCATGAATACAGTCGAATACAATTGAATACAAAAATCTGTCTAGTTGTAATCCCATGTTTCACGCGTAGAAATGCTACAGTATTCATGAATACAGTAGCTTAAATACATCGAATACACTCCAAAAAATCTGAAAACATAGTTATAAGAAGTAATATAGTAAATGATAGCTACAATTAGCTAATAACCACTAAACAATAGAGGCTTGTGAAAATTTCTCATTAATAATTAGATTAGAATTAGATACAAAGAGAATAAGAAAATAAAAATAAGAAGAATGAAATTTCTTTACTACCATGAAAGAAATTTTCTACTGGGTTTTTCTTGTTGTCGTCGTCTCTAAGGGGAGGGAGGGGAGCTACTAAAAAGGGGAGATGCGTTTAATTTTTTCAACGTGGATCATAGGGGTATATATGTGGATTAGTTACTTCATATAGCAAAGGTTGATTCCTTATAAATAAATACCCTTTTTAAAAGTTATACTCCATAGCTACCTTTTAATTTTTTATAGACAAATATCTATTAATGGTTATCTCCTACCCTTAAGCCATAAAATAAGCTTTGTATTATTTTTCTCCCTCGCATCCCCTCAAATTTCTCCTATCCCCTACCCTATATCTCTTCTCCCTCTCTCTCTCTCTACTTCCCAATATCTTCTCCTCCGCCGGATTGATACCGCCGCCCTCAACCATCGTCACCGTTCGCATGTGGCTGTTATTCGTTTATGCCGCCGCGCTCAGCCTCCCAATCTCATTCCCTGACGCAATATATCGGATCAACAAAAACCTCAGTTATTTCGTCGGTAAATATATGCTAATTGTCGTCAACCAGACTGGAGCAATTACCACCGTCACCGTTCGACCGTAGCCGTTATTCATATGAAATTGGGGAAAATCAATCAAATGCAAAAGAAAAAGAAGATTTCCAATTCCAAGAATCAATTAAGCATTCCTGCTTGTGAAAAATCTCGTTCTGCTTTTATTGATGTAATTATTTTGATTGTTGTGATACGTGCTAATCGTCGGCAATCGGAGGCAACGGCGACGGCGAGCGAGCGACGGAGTTGGAGGCTGAGCAACTTGAATTTACGGTTAATATTTTTCAATGTATTTCAATGTATCTCGATGTATTTCATTGTATTAATTGTCTTTTCTTTCTTTTTATTTCAACGTATCTCTCTGTATTCTATGTATTTCACTGTATTCATTATCTTTTTTTTATATATTGTATTTCAATGTATCCCGTTGTATTCTATGTATTTAATTATATTTACTGTCTCGCTATATTTCATGAATGTATTCATATGATTTTTTAATGAATATAATTTATATATTCAGATATATTATATTATATTTCTGAAGATTGCTATATTTTTGGGGTGTTTTCGGTTGAGAATCTCTTTTACAACTGGAAATATAAAATTTGTTTGTTATAATTGAGTTTGCTGAGTTATATTATGAGTCTATTATGTTAATTAATTCAATTTCCGTTTAAAAATAATGTAATCCCCCTGTTTCACGCCGTGAATACAGTCGAATATAATAATATGTCTTGCGGTAATCCCATGTTTCACGCCATGAATACAGTCGAATACACTCGAATACAAAAGTTTGTCTAGCTGTAATCCCCTATTTCACGCCTAGAAATGCTACTGTATTCATGAATACAGTATCTTAAATACATCGAATACACTCCAAAAAAGCTGAAAACATAGTTATAGGAATAATATAGTAAATGATAGCTACAACTAGCTAATAACCACTAAACAATAGTGGTTTGTGAAAATTTCTCATTAATAATTAGATTAGAATTAGATACAAAGAGAATAAGAAAATAAAAATAAGAAGAATGAAATTTCTTTACTACCATGAAAGAAATTTTCTACTGGGTTTTTTGTTGTTGTCGCCGTCTCTAAGGGGATGGAGGGGAGCTACTAAAAAGGGGAGATGCGTTAAATATTTTTCACGTGGGTCATAGGGGTATATATGTAGATTAGTTACTTCCTGTAGCAAAGGTTGATTCCTTATTTATTTTAAACAAATACCCTTTTAAAAATTATTTCCATAGCTACCTTTTAATTCTTTATAGCCAAATATCTATTTATGGTTATCTCCTACCCTTAAGCCATAAATAAGTTGTGTATTATTTTTTTCTCTCGTATCCCCTACCGCATATGTATTTTCCCTCTCTCTCTCTACTTCCCGATGTCTTATCCTCTGTCAGATTGATACCGACGCCCTCAGCCATCGTCATCGTTCGACCGTGGTCGTTATTCATTAATACCGCCGCGCTCAGCCTCCCAATCTCATTCTTTGACGCGATATATCAGATCAATAAAAACCTCAGTTATTTCGCCGGTAATTATGTGCTAATCGTCGGCAACCGGACTGGAGCAATTGCCACTGTCACCGTTCGACCGTGACCGTTATTCATGTGAAATTGGGGAAAATCAATCAAATGCAAAAGAAAAAGAACATTTCCAATTCCAAGAATCAATTAAGCATTCCTGGTTGTGAAAAATCTCGTTATGCTTTTATTGATGTAATAATTTTTATTGATGTGATACGTGCTAATCGTCGGCAACCGCAGGCAACGACGAGCGAGCGACGGAGTTGGGGGCTGAGCAACTTGGATTTTCTGTTAGTATTTTTCAATGTATTTCAATGTATTTCTGTATTTCACTGTATTCATTGTCTTTTTTTATTTATTGTATTTTAATGTATCTCGTTGTATTCTATGAATTTCATTGTATTCACTGTCTCGTGATATTCCATTAATGTATTCATATGTTTTTTAAGGAATATAATTTATGTATTCAGATGTATTATATAATTTATCTGAAAATTGCATGTTTTTGGGTGTTTTTCGGTTGAGAATCTTTTTTATAACTGAAAATACAAAATTTGCGTGTTATAATTGAGTTTGTTGAGTTATATTAGGAGTCTATTATGTTAATTGATTCACTTTCCGTTTAAAAATAATGTAATCCCCTGTTTCACGCTGTGAATATAGTCGAATACAATAATTTATCTAGCTATAATCCCATGTGTTCACGCTATGAATACAGTCGAATACAAAAATTTATCTAGCTGTAATCCTCTGTTTCACTCTTAGAAATGCTATTGTATTCATGAATACAATAGCTTAAATATATCGAATACACTCCAAAAATCTGAAACATAGTTATAGGAAGTAATATAGTAAATGATAGCTATAATTAGCTAATAACCACTAAACAATAGTGGTTTGTGAAAATTTCTCATTAATAATTATATTAGAATTAGATACAAAGAGAATAAGAAAATGAAAATAAAAAAAATGAAATTTCTTTATTACCATGAAAGAAATTTTCTACTGTTCCTTTTTGTTGCTGTCGTCGTCTCTAAGGGGAGGGAGGGGAGCTACTAAAAAGGGGAGATGCGTTAAAAAATTTCCACGTGGGTCATGGGGTATATATGTGCTAGTTTTGTAATAGCATGGACACATTTGATCTCAACTATTACTAGATGACAAAGTTGAATTATTTTGTATAGTTCATATGTAAGTTTTGTTTTGACCTTTTCCCTTAAGAAATTATAAGTAGTTTTCAATTGTTTATCCAAAAATAGCCAAATCAACTTTTACCCATTTCAATTTATTTTATTATTTTATAAATTAACACCATTCTCTTTTTATCCTCTTTTTCATAAAATGTGCCAATTAATGTAAGAAGCATCTTTTCCATCTTTTCTTAAGACTTTTTCTAAACTAACCGACCTTACAAAATAATATGGGAACTTTTAACTAATGACATAGCATCATAATTGGTCCAAAGTGTTGATGGTTGAACATTTACCTTCTAACTCGTGTCTCCACTTCTCTCCTTAACTGGTGCAATGTTCTTTCGATAAAAATAAATTTGGGCCATCACTAACCAAAAGTTCTAGCACACAACAAAAGAAAAAATGAGTAGATAGATCAGGTTAGTCGTAACCATAAGAAAAAAAGAAAAAAAAAATTACAAATAAAATATAAGTTTTGCCTCATTGTAGCAACGACACAAATAATTGACAAGTATTTTATCAGTGTATAAAACAAGAGCTCGTGTTAGTCAACAATTAGATGATAGTTATCCAATATGGATTCGGTTTTGACGAGGGCAAAACTGGTGTATAAAACCTAAAGCTCGCTAACCAAATATAGCATAGTTTATGTATCGTCTTCACATGGATTGAATTTAAACACTATTTTAGTAATTCTGGCTTTCCGTTATTCAAGATGAATGGACTAGCTTGAATTTTTCTTATAATTTTATCATATTAGTTTTTTTATTCAATCATGCGCTTAATTATTTGATTGCTTGATCCCCAATTGAATAATATCTAAGAATCTAGGATTGAACTCGCAAGTGAGAATTCTAGATTGCACATATGATTAAGTAGAACAAGTTCTTGAACATGGGCATCAGGGAACAAATTCGTGGTTAGGATAGGAATATACCTAATCGCCTTGTTTGGTTACTATACAAGAATTATTAATATGTTCTTGTCAATCCTAATTCCACGGGAATATAAACATTAGATTAGCTTGAATAGGTGAGTATTACTTCGAGAGAATGCTACTATTGTTCTGATGGTAGGCTGGAAGTACCAATTTTTTTGGCTACATTGCGCCTATTATTTGCTACTCTTTAATAGTGTTTGAGCTAAATTGTGAGTAATTTATACTCATTATATATGTTATGTTGTGTAGGTTGTGATTTCGAGCTAAAACACACTGTTGGAGCTAAAAGTTTAAAATAATGCAGCTCAGAGACCTCCGACTTTCGCCATAAAACTAAAGACCTCCAAATACTTCAAAAAACCCGGTTAAATTAGGTTACCATCGGCAAAAGCAAAGGGGCTTCGATAAAATCAGCTCTCAAATAATGCGAAAGCTTCGAAAATATCAACCTTCGAGAAAACCCCAAGAGGTATTCAATTATCGTTGCACATCGAATTGCAAAGAGGTTCCAATCAGTCAAACCGTCGGAAATTCAAACAAATATAAAAACATGCCAAGACATAACAAAAATTTTACTAAGTCTTTAGCCAAAAAGAGGAAAAATTGTAGCCATCTTTAAAGGCCGAATTGGCCTAAGCAAAAAAGAGCCTAAGTGCTTATATATAAGAGCTTAAGGGCCAACCTAAAGAGCCTAAGGGCCAGCCTAAAGAGCCTAAGGACCGATATTTTAAAGCCTAAAGCCAATACTTAAAAAACTTAAAGGCCAAAGCATGCCGTGCTCTAGACCTTACTTAGCTCGGACTCAAGAAATTCTATGGCTCGTATCTTTAGTATTCTCTTATTTATTACCTGTATCTACAATTTAGGCAGCATACCCTCACCCCATTCTTACTAAGAAACTGAAAGAAGCCTCATAAACAGAAGAAAGGGTGGAATGTGAGCAAGAGAGAGATGTAGAAATAGAAAGAGCTTCCGAAATGAAGGGGACTAAACAGGAACAAGAGAGATCCACTGAAGAAGATCCTTCTCCTTCCCTTTTTTCGGAAGAAAGGTGGGATCCGGACAAAATCGATGAAACGGAAGAAATCCGAGTGAATGGAAAGGACAAAATAAAGGAGAAATTAGCCCCTTCACCCCGAATTGGAACCAATACTCAAAGGTTATTGTTTAACCAAAAAATAAATTATTTTGACTAAAGCTTAATTTAGGATAAACTCGGGTTACTGATAATCGAATTAATAAAATAAAGAATAAGTAGCAATAATTTTGAGGGCAATATGCAAAGAATAAAATAACTTATTTTCCCCAAAATCAGATGATCCTGTTTGCTACATTTTTTATCCCTTTTATAGGGATGTTCTCCTAGTACAACGTTTGTATTTCTGTCATAATAGCCTATTTAATGCTTAATTATTATATTTATGAGGCGTTACAATGATGAATAGTAACTGTTATTTTATGAGTTACATAACGTACAATACATTGATTGTTGATCTTCGAATCGGCCCATTATTGCGTCCGGATTCGTTGTGACCGTGTCTCTTCTTCTTTGATGATCTTTCCACGGCTAATTCCTTGTATTGACCGTGCCTTTTTATCCCGTGTCCACGTGTGATATTTTACTTAGTCCACCTGGTTGGCTGAGTCATCCAAAATTTGTACACGTATGAGGCTATATTTTTTACCAATATAGATAGTCCCCCCACTTGCCATGTATTGAGCGTATAATACTTGGTAAGTGGAT
>ML279164.1:63182-84526 GCA_005239495.1 Nicotiana undulata | reverse complement strand
GGCCTCTGGATCCATACCTGAGAACTCTGGAGGGGCCAACTGCAGAAACTGGTTGACTCTGGACTCGGCAGAATCTCCCTGTCCGCTGGAGGATGCAGGGGTAGCATTAGATCTTTGGGCCTGGGCGGCCACCAATTGAGTTAACATATGGATAGCTCCTCTGAGGTCCCCCTCGGACGTACCGGGACCGGAAGTTGGGAACGTAGAGGGATCAGGAATGTCGGCGGGAGGGGTTTCAGCACCCTCCTCCGCTGCAGGAACAGGAATGCTTTGATCCGGATTAGAAGGGTCCGGCAAATTCAAGGCCGGAGAGTCACTCTCACCCGCAACTACCAGGTACATGATTCACAGTCCCACTTGGGGTGGCATTGGCCTCAAGGCCGAGTCGAGCTCTCTTCTTTGGTGTCATTGCTGGGGAAAAAAAATCGGAACAAAGCATGAACTAGGCAAGGACATTTTCACTGTCCACTTCACCGCACGATATAGAATAACAATGAAAAGAGTAATTTCCTAAATGTCCGTGTAGCCCCCTTATTATCAATGTGGTCAACAACACAGCGATAAGAAGGGCTCTACTAGACACGGCTCCGAGACATCCTAGGACTCTTTTGAAACCTTAGGCTCTGATACCAAGTTTTTCACGCCCCAAAACCGAGGGACACGACCGGCACTCAACCGGAGGACACCGGTCAAGCGGACCTGGAATTGCCTTTCCTATCCCACGTGTTACCCCATGATTTCAGTATACATTATTCATGTGAAATAGCCATTTAGGCTTAAGCATAAACTTACAACTTGGATTCATTTCTACTTTTTATCATTACCAACATATTATACCAAATGCTTACAAAATACATACAACATTTACCAACGTGGATCACGATTCTGAACCGTACCGTTACTTACCCAAAATACATATGTACATTACCCACATTGTGTCTACAGAGCCTCTAAGAGTACAAGGGAGTTATCCAATACTTGCCGGTAACAAGGCTCCGGTTATACCTTACACAAGTACCAAAGGAAGAATCCGGGAGGAAAGATGGCATGAGCCACACTGGGCCCCGAGAGAAGAGGGGCTCACCACAACCGCTGATAGGACGAGGGGGGAGGCACTACTGTCGGTGTGCTGAAGTTTCTACTATAGAACCACCTACAATAATCACAAGAATGTAGCGCCCCCGGCAAAAAGGGGCGTCAGTACATTTGAATTGTACTGGTATGCATGAACAAACTTTACTCAAAGTAAACTCAATAATGCGCAGGCAAGAGACAGACAGAGAGTCACACAATTACTGCGCAACACATAGAAAGACATACAATGGAAGTTCCACAATTTTTCACTTCATCAAAATCACAATTTCA
This sequence comes from Nicotiana undulata, assembly GCA_005239495.1. Lineage (NCBI taxonomy): Eukaryota > Viridiplantae > Streptophyta > Magnoliopsida > Solanales > Solanaceae > Nicotiana > Nicotiana undulata. Next base: position 83,161 of record ML279164.1, on the reverse strand, counting down.
ATTCCATCCTTGTCCCTCCTCACATCTCACCCTTATTTCTCCTGTTGCGGCGTGCAACCCGATCCCACCTGACAATTGTTGCGGCGCGCAACCCGATCCCACCTGACAATTTCAATCACACCCTTATCACTTCTCACATATCACCCTTATCTCTCATGTTGCGGCGCGCAACCCGATCCCACCTGACAATTACAGTCACGCCAACGATGACAAATCACAGTTCAATCATAGAAACTTTCAGCAATAAGAATACATCTTCTTTACACAGCCCTTAGCATATACATTCATACATCTTGGATTCATTATCCCTTTAGCACCGTTTTCATAACGTGGTAGTGTGGTGGTCAACTAAAGACAGACAAGTATTACACTTCACACATCAACATAATTTAGACAACCAGTTGCATATATTTATAACAATACACGTACTGTATGCTCGAACACCACAAGTGATTTTACAAAGATTAAAGTTAGCCATACATACCTGGAGTCGAGTTTCCCTTTTCAACTTTAACCCACAACCACCGAACCGACTAGTACCGTCAATCTAGTTCACAATTAGACATATTCAACTCAGAATTTGAAGTCATGCATGCAATTCGGACTCTCTCAAGCATTTTGTCAAGCACTATGTGAACCCATTAGATTTCTAACCCCATCTTTGTGAAGTTTTCCCCAACCCACTCCCTCTTACTAGATTAGCACCATTATTTTTAAACATGCATGCAAGGTCTTAGCTAATATTTCTAAGATTCATTCCAGGCCAACCCTTCCTTTGTTTAAAAATCAGAAAATTAATGATTTGAAAGAAAAGGGGTTGGGAACCCTTACCTGCTAGAATGGGGAAGAAAGGGATTACTCGAATTGCCAGGCCTGAGAGACCTTGAAATTCAATTTGATGGAAGGATCACTTACTTTCTCAAGAACTCTCCTTTCATTCTCTCTATTTGTTCAGAAAACTTGTTAAAATGAAAGGGGGCAGGGGTTAAATGAAACTAGGGTCGGGTATAAAAATTTAGAAAATTAAAATACCGTATCGAGTATGCGATCAGGAATGCGATCGCATTCCTGACATGCGGTCCGCATATTGGACCGCAGAATGGCCCCCAGGTGGGCCAAATTTTTAAAACATTCTGCCCGGGTATGCGACCACTATGCGGTCTGCATACTCATTATGCGATCGCATTATGCGTCGCATATACGTTATGCGATCGCATTATGCGTCGCATAACACCCTTCAATTGGGAAGCGATCTGCCCGTGTATGCGACCACTATGCGGTCTGCATACACGTTATGCGATCGCATAGTGCGTCACACAACCCCCAATTTCTGGAAAAATTAAGTCTTTTCAAATCTGGGGTATTTTTACTAAAAATTAAGGTCCGTTTTAAGAATTTCCCAGAGTTAACCACTCGGGGACTTATTCGGGCATTATTTTAAGCAAGAACTTTTACGGGTCTTTACAGTATACTTGTGTGATTGATATTGTTGTTTTTGAACGTTGTGATACTTGGCTTGATTTAAGTGTGGTAAGAGAATCATGGGATGGGATCGGGCCGTACGCCACGGCAGCGTGATGATTGATTTTATTATGGGATCCGGTCGTACGCCACGGCAGATTGATGATTGATTATATTATGGGATCGGGTAGTACGCCACGACAGAGTAATGATTGATTATATTGTGGGATCGGGCCGTACGCCACGGTAGAGTTATGATTGAATATATTATGGGATCGAGTCGTATGCCATGGCGAGATTGAGACTACCAGGGTGGGATCGGATCGGGTCATACGCCACGGCGAGATTGAGACTACAAGGATTGGATCAGGTCGTACGCTACAGCGAGATTGAGACTTACCATATGGGAGCGGGCCGTACGCCACGGCGGATACCAACTTGTTTGATTTGAGATTGTTATTTGATGCCGGATATTGATGTACTTGATTATTTGTTTTACTTGCCTACAATTTTCCTTACATCCTGCTTACTTTATTACTATTGGACCTTAGTGAGTATCGAGTCGACCTCTCGTCACTACTTCTTCGAGATTAGACGGGATACTCACTGGGTACATATATGTATATGTACTTATACTACACTTTCTGTGCATTTTGTTGCACAGGTGCCTTTATAGTACAGTTATCGACTTGGGGGACTTATACAGGTTGCATTCATCCAGAGGCGTTCCACAGCTGCCGGAGTCTCCCTTCTGTGTACTTACATTTTTATATCTATTGCCTTTGTCCCATTTATTTCTCGGACAAGAGTTGTATAATTGTATAAATTCTTAGAAACTGCTCATGTACTTGTGTCACCGGGTTCTGGGGATGTGTTGAGTCTTGTTCTATTGAATTAAGTAGATTTCTTGTCGTGTTTAATTTACAAAAATTTATTTATTTGATTATGAAATCCAATAAAGGCAACAATTTCGAAATTGTTAAACAGGAAGGTATTTCAACTGATTAAGGGGTTGGCTTGCCTGACTGTGGTGTCCGGCGCCATCACAACCCATAGGTTTTGGGTCGTGACAACCATAAAGGTCGGCAAGGCGAAGACCGGTAAGAACCATGGCGGTTCTAGCAGAGAGCGTTTGAGAGAGATGAGAGAAGAGGACGGCGAAGAGAATCAGAGAGAATGAGAGGAGGGAATGAGGGTTTGGGGGGTAGGTCATTAGGATTAAATTAGGAAAGGGGGGATTTGGACCGTTGTTTAAGATCGATCAACGGTCTAGATTGGACAAGGTATTGGGTCGGGTAGGATTTATGTGGATTGGGCTTGGGTTGGGCCGTTTTAATTGGGCTGGGGTCTGATATAATTAGGCTACAATTAAAATGAAGAATGGCTATTTGTTAAATACCCATTAAAATTAGATAAATAATTAATAAAAGCAGCTGATAATTATACAAAATGGAATTAAGTCTAAATAGGTGAAATAAAATAACTAATTATTGAATTGAAATAGCATACAATGTATAATTAGGCTATAATTGCAAAGCTATCGTAGTTATAGCCAAATAATGCTAAATTGGATAATTTGTGAAATAATTAAATCTTAATAGGATTAAAAAGATATGTTAAGCTAAGAAATATTTTGAAATTATTTATAATATAATTTATGAATAATTATTGAATATAAAGTACTGAATAAGGTTAGAAAAAATAAATTGATAAGAATATGGAAAATTATGGGAAAATACCAGTTATTATAAAAAGTGATTTTGAAGGTATATATGCAAATTTTAAAATAGTTTGAGAAAAAATTGGGTATCAACAGCTGCCCCTCTTTACCCGGGAAGGATGAAAGAGTTGTCGGGTAAAGATATAATGGCCAATTTTGACCGAGCGAAACGTCTGAAGAAATTTAGGCCACACCCTGGTTTTTGAGTTGCCTACATATCCCTGGTTTTACAGGAATCGGGCCGTATGTAGTTCAGGAGTCATCGGCGAAGTATACCGATGAAGTTCTAGAAATGCGTACACTATGTATGGGACTGGACGAATAAGCGTCTTACGGGGTAGTTAGGAGAGCTAGAGCGGGACTGCTCCTGCCAGGATGGTCGTTTCTTGCCGGATTACCTGCAAATAAACAATACAAGCATATATTGCGCGTAATTTAAACATGATGCAAGTTCCCGTCGGACTATGAATGTTGTCTTTGGACGGTTAAGGATGACGTCCTGGGCCATGAATTGCTCGATGTAGGATTCGCAGACCATGAAATGATGTTCTCAGGCCATGAGGATAGTGCCTCCGAACCATGACGCCTTTGAATAATGATATGCAAATGATTAAAAGAGATCATCAGGCCATGACATGGTGTTCTCGGGCCATGAAGATGGTGCCTCCGAACGATGACGCCTTTGGATAAGTTGGCGATATTTCAGCCCATGAAGATGCAATAGTATGATGCTAGCAAGACAGAGCTTAGTCTTGTGAATTAAAGGGCAGAGCTTAGCCCGAAAGGAAAGCGAAGTAAATGGTGCTTGAGGCAGTAGTTATTCTTGAAAATTAAATTGGAGGCAGAGCATATCCTCAAAAGGCAGAATGGTAGCCTTATGTAATGCATATGGAGATAGTGCTTAGTCTCGGAAGGCAGAATGGTAGCCTTATACGATGATGTAGATGGATGTAGAGCTTAACCTCAAAAGGCAGAATGGTAGCCTTATGCAAAGATGCAAATGCAGATGGAGACAGTGTTTAGTCTCGAAAGGAAGAATGATAGCCTTATGCAAATTGGAAGGCAGAATAGTAGCATTATGCAATGCAGAGGGAGACAGTGCTTAGTCTCGGAAGGCAGAATAGTAGCCTTATGCAAATTGGAAGGCAGAATGGTAGCCTTATGCAGATGGAGATAGCGTTTAGTCTCGGAAGGCAGAATGGTAGCCTCATGCAAATTGGAAGGCAGAATAGTAGCCTTATGCAATGTAGAGGGAGACAGTGCTTAGTCTCGGAAGGCAAAATAGTAGCCTTATGCAAATTGGAAGGCAGAATATTAGCCTTATGCAATGCAGAGGGAGACATTGCTTATTCTCGAAAGGCAGAAAGGTAGCCTTGTGTAAGAAATAAAATGACAGTAGGAATTCTTAGCTAGTGATAAATTTCAACATTGTGATTGTTGAGAGCATTGTGATGGCGGAGCATTAAATACATGTGCGAACATCGGCAAGTGTGATGGTCTCGAGAATTGTGACTCTGAACATGTTCGTTCTTCGCGCGGGCATCGAACTTTGGAATTTGCAATTGTGATGAAATTTGTGACTTCTTAGCGTGCTTATCCTTTGTGCCTGCATCCAAAGAAAAATTGTGAGTTTTGTAAATGGGGGGGGGTTGTTCATACCCCCGCTGGCTTTTCTTGACTTGCTTGGCTTGATCTGATGATACTGTCTGTATCATTGGGGTAGCGTTGCTAAATAAAGTTGTTTCAAGAACAATCATGCATGATTTTCTAAAAGTATAGCATAATGTATAATTTTAAAATAATTTTGGGGTGGACCGACGACCGTGACACGTTTCGAGACATTGCAACCTCTCCTGCTACAGAATTTTGTGGGTCCTCTTCAAAATTCTGCCCCAGTTTGATGGGTGAATGCTTCTCACTGTTGCTCGTGCGACGATTGGCTGAACTTGCTTCGGAATTTTGAGGGTCCTCCTCAAAATTCTGCCCCAGTTTCAAATTGCGAGGAAAATGTAATTTTATTGAATTGTGACCGAACCCATAGGGCTGCCTACGTATCCCCTCTTAAACAAGAATCAGGTCAGGCGTAGTTCAGTTTACATCATTGATAAAACATAAGGATTACACATAATAACTCTTGACTGCATCCAAATTGATTGGTTTTGGCAAGACTTCTCCGTCCATTTCGCAAGTATAAGTGCTCCTCCTGTCAGCACTCGGTGAACCATGTATGGACCTTGCCAGTTGGGAGAGAACTTCCCTTTGGCTTCATCTTGATGTGGAAAGATCTTCTTTAACACCAGCTGCCCTGGTGTGAACTGTCTCGGCTTGACTTTCTTGTAGAAGGCTCGGGTCATTCTATTCTGATAAAGTTGACCATGACAGACTGCATTCATTCTCATTCTATCTATGAGGGCTAGTTGCTCATAACGTCTCTTTACCCATTGTGCGTCGCTGAGCTCAGTTTCTTGTATAATTCTTAGAGATGGAATCTCCACCTCAGCGGGAATAACAACCTCTGTACCATAAACGAGCATATAGGGAGTTGCCCCGGTCGATGTGCGGACCGTGGTGCGATATCCCAATAGAGCAAATGATAACTTCCCGTGCCACTGCTTATGCTTTTCTATCATCTTTCTTAGTATCTTTTTGATGTTTTTGTTGGCGGTTTCCACAGCTCCATTCATTTGAGGTTGATAGGCCATGGAGTTCTTGTGTTTGATCTTGAAAGTTTCACACATGGCTTTCATCAAGTCACTGTTGAGAATGGAACCATTATCGGAGATGATTGACTTGGGAATTCCGAATCGGCAAACAATACGATCACGGACAAAGTGTGCCACGACTTTCTTAGTTACTACTTTGTAGGAGGCTGCTTCGACCCATTTAGTGAAGTAATTAATGGCTATCATAATGAACCTGTGTCCTTTGGAGGCGGCAGACTCGATTGGCCCAATAACGTCCACGCCCCAAGCAGCGAACGACCATGGTGAGCTTGTTGCATTGAGCTCCTTTGGAGGTACCTTTATCATATCTGCGTGTATCTGACAGCGGTGGCATTTCTGGACATACTAGATGCAGTCCGTTTCCATAGTCATCCAAAAATAACTAGCTCGGAGTATCTTCTTTACCAAAACAAAACCGTTCATATATGGACCGCAGGTCCCAGCATGAATTTCCTCTAGTAGTTTTGATGCTTCCTTTGCGTCGACACATCTTAATAATCCCAAATCGGTGTCTTCCTATACAAGATTCCTCCGTTGTGAAAGAAGTTATTGGATAGTCTTCGAAGTGTGCGTTACTGAGTGGGGTTCGCAAGCTCTGGGTACTCTCTTTTTGACAAGTACTCCTTGATATAATGAAACCAAGGCTTTCCTTCTGCTTCTTCTTCAACATGGGCATAATAAACTGGCTGGTTATGGATCTTCACGGGAATAGGATCGATGAAATTCTTGTCCGGATGCTGGATCATTGAGGACAAAGTAGCCAATGCATCGGCGAACTCATTCTGGATTCTGGGGACATGCCAAAATTATATCTTCATGAACCTCTTCCTCAATTCCTATACGTGGTGCAGATACGGCAGTATCTTGGAATTCTTGGTTGTCCATTCTCATTGTACCTGATGTACTAGTTGGTCTGAATCACCAATCACTAACAGCTCTTGAACGTTCATGTCAATGGCAATGTTGAGCCCCAGGATGCAGGCCTCATATTCAGCCATGTTGTTGGTGCAGGGGAACCTGAGTTTGGCAGATACCGGATAATGCTGACCGATTTCTGATATTAAGACGGTCCCAATGCCGACTCCCTTGACGTTCGCTGCTCCATCAAAGAACGTCTTCTAACCGTCATAGGATTCTGCAATGTCTTCTCCTATGAATGATACCTCTTCATCCGGAAAATACGTTTTCAGAGGTTTGTATTCTCCGTCCACGGGGTTTTCAGCAAGGTGGTCAGCCAGTGCCTGTCCCTTGACCGCCTTCAGAGTCACATAGGTAATGTCGAATTCACTCAGCAGGATTTGCCACTTGGCTAGCTTGCCAGTGGGCATGGGCTTCTGCAAGATGTACTTCAATGGGTCCATTTTGGATATGAGATATGTGGTGTAGGCACAGAAATAGTGCCTCAGCTTCTGAGCTACCCAGGTCAAAGCGCAGCAGGTGCATTCCAATAGAGAATACGGGGCCTCATACAGAGTGAACTTCTTGCTGAGATAATAAATAGCTTTCTCCTTCCTTCCTATTTCATCATACTGCCCCAGAATGCAGCGGAAGGCTCCATCTAATACCGCAAGGTAGAGTAATAGAGGTCTACCTAGCTCAGGTAGAACTAAGACTGGTGGTGTTGACAGGTACTCCTTAATTCTGTCAAAAGCCTTTTGGCAGTCATCGGTCCATTTGGTCGCGGCATCTTTCTTCAACATCTTGAAGATCGGCTCACAGATGACTGTAGACTGTGTTATGAATCGGCTGATGTAATTAAGCCTCCCTAAGAAGCTCATCACATCTTTATTGTTCCTTGGCGGTGGTAATTCTTGAATGGCTTTGACCTTCGACGGATCCAATTCTATTCCCCGGCGGCTCACAATAAACCCACGCAACTTCCAAGAGGAACCCCGAATGCACACTTCGCGGGGTTCAGCTTCAGATTGTATTTCTGCAACCTATTGAAGAACTTCCTCAAATATTCTATGTGGTCAGTGGCTTTCTTAGACTTGATAATAACATCATCCATGTATACCTCTATCTCCTTGTGAATCATGTTGGGAAGATGGTGGTCATAGCCCTCATGTAGGTGGCCCCTGCATTCTTTAGGCCGAATGGCATCATCTTGTAACAGTACACTCCTCATGGTGTAATGAAAGCCTTCTTCTCAGCATCTTCCTCATCTATCCAAATATGATGATAACCAGCAAAGCAATCCACAAATGATTGTAGTTCATGCTTGGCGCAATTGTCAATCAGGATATGTATATTTGGAAAGGGAAAGTCGTCTTTCAGACTGGCCCGGTTGAGATCCCGGTAATCGACACAGACTCTGACCTTCCCATCCTTCTTTGGTACTGGCACAATGTTGGATAACCATGTCGGGTACTCCACTACCCTGAGAACCTTGGCGTTGATCTGCTTGGTAACTTCTTTCTTGATTTTCAAACTCATGTCGGGTTTGAACTTTCTGAGCTTTTGCTTTACCGGCGGACACATTGGATTGGTTGGAAATTTTTGAGCCACAATAGACGTACTTATACTAGTCATGTCATCATACGACCAGGAAAATATATCCTCATACTCTTTCAAAAACTCTATGTATTCTTTCTTTTCTGATGGTGACAAATGAATGCTGATGCGAGTCTCCTTGACGTTTTCCGAATCTCCCAGGTTGATAACTTCAGTCTCGTCTAGTTTGGACTTAGGTATGTTTTCAAAATTCTCAACTTCTTTGACAATCTCGTCAGGTATGTCATCTTCCTCTAGATCAATGTCCATTTGTCGCGTTGTCTCGTTGCATGTCACAATCATTGGTTCATCAAAACAAGTAATAGTAATGATGTATAGGTAACGTAATGAGAAAAAAATGATAGCAATAAATATTGATTCATAAGAAAAATTGAAAATGCTTTTGATAAATTGAATGATTGTTTTTTAACATTGAAGATCTTATTGTAGGAATTAAAATGCGAAAAAGGAAATCATTTTGCAAAGAAAGACAATGAATAGTGCTTGTTTTAGCCTTGCTACCCCGGGACCCGTCGGGCCTTGGATGTCCTGATAGTCCAGTTCTTAAGGAATGATCCTTCGCTCACGGCTTGAATGGAAGGGCGTTCCTCCCCCTCCTCCTCGAGAATAACACAACAGTCCATGTCACTGTCCTCCAGAAACAAGTTCCTCATTGCTGCAAGTGCTTCTTCTTCGTCTGATCCATAAATAATGTCGGCCTATTGGAATGTCTGCTCTAGATGTGGTATTGGCTACTCTAAAGGGTAGTAAGGACCGTGCCAAGGTGGCGACCAGTTATTGATATCTTCCCAGGTGTATTCGTATCCCAAACCGAAAGTGGTACAATATTTCTTGAGCTTTATGGGTTTGGAGATCCCTTGGAGGTTCTTGCCGAGCCATTTGCCAGGCTCGTACCCACTCCAGCTTAGTATACTCTCGATTTTGCTATCCCACCATTTGTCTTTGTCGATAGCATTGACCCGTTCAATGTGGTGGTAAGTTTCTCCACCCAGCTTCCTTCTTCCCTCGATTGCCGGAATAGTCTGGCCTCTGTAAATAGGGTTGCTACCGTCACCGTGAATGATCACTTCCTAGTGATTCCATTCGAACTTCACAACTTGATGCAGTGTTGATGCTACGGCCACAACAGCATGTATCCATGGCCGTCCTAATAGCAAGTTTTTGGACGTTGGTACATCTATCACTTGGAAGTCCACCTCGAACCAAGTTGGCCCCATTTGCAGGCTTAGGCTTACCTCACCAATGGTGGACCTTTGAGATCCATCGAAAGCTTTCACATTGATTGCTCTATCTTTTATCTCATGCAACCCTTTACCCAATTTTTTGAGTGTTATCAGTGGACAGATGTTAAGACTGGATCCTCCATCGATCAGGACTCTGGTGATGAAATAATCTTCACATTGCACAGTGATGTGCAGCGTTTTGTTATGGCCCAACCCTTCAAGAGGCAGATCGTCCTCATGGAAAGTGATCTTATGGATTTCCAACACTTGGCCCACCATATTGGCCATTTCCCTGCTTGTGATATTGTTCGACACATATGCTTCGTTCAACACCTTCAACAAAGCACTCCTGTGAGTCTCAGAATTCTGCAGCAAAGAGAGAATGGATATTTGTGCTGGCGTCTTGTTCAGCTGGTCGATGACCGAATACTCCTTGGCCTGTACCTTCCTCCAAAGGTCGTCTGGACCTGTCTCAATAAGGGGAGGTCGATTGGAAGCCTGCCTGCTGAAATGAGCCTGATGTTCAGGGGTATAGACTCTACCAGTTCTTGTCATACCCTATGTTGCGACAGCTTCTTCAGTCTTGACCTTGCCTTTCCTTCTTGCCTCAGCTGTATAGTCCCAAGGTATAGCATTTGTATAGAAGGGTGGCGTGGTCGACATCACCACTGGAATTGGTGCGTCTATCCTCACTTTGAATGGAACATGTTCCTTGGGTGGCAAGACTGCAATCTCAAATGGTGCGGGTGCATTAGCCGAAGACACAAATTCAACCTCAATTGGTACCGGTGTCTTTGGGGGTGGCGCTGCTTCATACTCAAGAGGTATGGACATATTCACCTCAGAGTCCTCAGACGGTTGAATATGTACTATGATTGGATTGAGAGTAATTTCCAGTTTCTTTCGGTTATCGCCTTCTACGATCAACCCGATCGATCCCTCGGAATCCCAATCATCTTCTATTTCAATCATGTGGATACCTCCACCCTTATGGTCTGGCAGAGGATTGTTGTGGACGTTTGGACCAGATTCTTTTGCCACAATGATCTTGTTATCAATCAAGGACTGTATTTTGTCTTTCAAAGAATGGCATTCGTTGATGGTGTTCCCTTGTATGCCGGAGTGGTATGCACATGACTTATTTGGATTAACCCACTGAGAAGGATTTTCAGGGGTTGCAGCAGGGATGGGGGTGACATAACCAGCAGCCTTGAGCTTCTCATATAGCTGGTTGATAGGTTCAGCGATGGCGGTATATTGTTTTGGAGGTCTTCAATCAAAATTAGGTCGAGGTCTGGGAAAGTTTTGGCATACGGGGGGTGATTGATAATGGGATGGTTGAGAATTATAAGTGTGGTAGACAGGAGCGAGTTGGGAGTATCTGGGTGAAGTAGGTTGATATGTAGGTGGTGGAGATGATTGATAAGTTGGTGGTGGATCTTGGTATGACGGTGAGGGTGAGGGTGCTTGGTAATTCGGGGTTGGTTCGTATGTAAGTGGTGGTGTTGGGTAGGTTTGGTATTTGATTGGGGAGTTGGTTCTCTGTGCAACCATCACGGCTCCCACGTCCCTTTTCTTGGAAACACCACCAGATTGTAAAGCCTTATTCGTAGCTTGTAAGGCTTCAAAATTCGTGACCATACCGCTCTTAATACCTTCTTCAATCCGGTCACCTAATTTGATAATGTCGGAGAACTTGTGGTTCTCAATCATCATCAACCGTTCATAGTATTGCGGGTCCTGAGCCCGGACAAAGAACTTGTTCATCTTCTCCTCTTCTAAGGCGGGCCTGACCTTAGCAGCTTCGGACCTCCAGCGAGTAGCATACTCGCGGAATGTCTCTGTGGGCTTCTTCTTCAAATTATGAATATAGAACACGTCTGGTACGTTCTCTGTATTGAATCTGAATCTATCCATAAAGTCATATGCCATGCTCACCCAGTTCAACCACTTCTTGGGATCTTGGCTAATGTACCATGACAATGCATCTCCTTTCAAACTCCTCATGAACAGCTTCATGCGGATCCTTTCATCCTTCCCTACTCCAACCAGCTTGTCACACTAAGTCCTTAGATGGACCCTTGGATCACCTGTACCATCAAACATTTCGAACTTCGGAGGTTTGTGCCCCTCAGGTAGTTCGACATCAGGTTGTATGCAGAGGTCCTCAGAATTCAACCCTTCGACTCCCTTGATTCCCTCGATGACTTGAACCCGGCTGGTCAGCTTCCTAAGTTCCTCGGCCAAGTTGTTGATAAGTAGGTCATTTTCATCAGACTCGGGTGTGTATGGGGTAGGTGTAGCGGAGTGAGGCACAGTCTCCACGTAGATAGGATTGTTGTGGTGGCCCGATGCATGGGTGTGGAAATGGTCGTTTGTGGAGTCTTGAGTCTCTCGGATAAGTAGTGGAGTATTATTTGGGGTATGGCAGGTGTTGCATTGGTTCTTTGGTGGAATAGCGCGATGGCGAGGTGCGGGATGATTCTGCTGTTTTGGGACATTCTGCGGAGGTGTAGGGTTTTAAGTGTTGGGAAAGTTGACGTCTGGGACATTGAGGGAAAGTGCCAGGTTGGCCAGATTTCGAACTTGATCAAGCTCTTCTTGGAATTTCAATAACTTCTATTCAAGTGGTGACACATTCTCATTAGGAACCCGACTACCCTGGCCATCAGTGGCCTCAACTCGTTCAGCTGTGATCTTCTTCCTGATGTTGTTTAAATCTTCCATTTTATTCTTGCCCTTTTTCTTGCCTTTAGGAGGACTAGGAGGAGGAGTGAGTGGAGGGCCCCTGGATCTTGTGAGATAAGCTAATGATGCCAGAGTGCACGAACTAATCTTAGGGGAGGGGAATATATAAAAGAAACAAAACAAAAACAAAAAGTAGCCAAGTCAGTGAGGATTATGAAAAGTATTGCAGTATTTAAACACATAGTGCGGGAATGTAAAGTGCGTCCTCATTTGGGGACCTCTTTTCTGCCCGAGGTAGGCCTAGTGACAAATTGATTTGGAGAACTTAAAATGCTAAATGCCTCATTTTATGGAAAAGAAAATAGACAAATCCCGAAACGACACTAAATAGACAGGAAGTAAAGGTCACTAATGGCCATTGGCCTTATTACATTGATAAAGAAAAGAAAGACATTTCGATCTACTTGGTCCCGGAAGGACCTTCCCCAGACTCGGCATTATTGCCTCCCTTGAACAACTTTCCCAGCTCACGAAGTCCCAGCAATAGGTATGCTCTGGCTAGATGTCCACCTTCGGTCACCTCAACTCATGTTATTAGGCTGGATGTCCAGCAGGGACGGCTGATTACCCAGATACTTCTTAACGAGTGTTTTGTCGCTAGAGTGTAGGTCTTCCAACTCAGCAGTCTTGGGTGGATATTGGAGACCATGCCGAATCTGGGGACTTCGTGCCTCATATTTCTGCAAGGCAAACAAGTTTAAGCCCTTACCCCCACCAGACTCGACTATTTAATATCAACAATAAGCATGAAGAATTTAGCTCTCCAAATAAATGCACAGAACATGACGACATCCGTTTGGGTTTAGGAAACCCAGTGGACTTCGGACAAGGCTTTCTTAAAAGCTATTGTTCGGACAACACTTTAGCTTGGCTAGGTTTGACCATGATGCATGCAACAATATAACAGAGTAAGGTTTCTATGGGGTTTTAGACTCGTACCCTTGAGCGATCAACTCAAGGGGGAAAGTCACGGAACCGTCGACCGCACCGATGATCGACTAGTTTTACCGCAAATAAGCCTTTCCGAATTTATGGGGCGATAATATAGGAAAGAGCACAACCACTCATCAAGCGTTGCTATAGTATTTGTTTGGAACGAGTGGAGTATGAATGTTGAGCATGGTTATGCAATAATAAGCATTAAAAGTCGGTTGTCATGTATTTGCACGTTAAGAAAGTGGTAAATACAACAATTATAATTTAAAGTGGTTACAAAGGAAAACAAAGAAACATGTCAGTTTTGTTTTTTGAAAGGAATAAATACTTGAAAGAGATAAACAATTAATTGCACATAAAAGGGAAAAGGAAAGGGTACAAATATCAAACAATGTGTACTCAGACAAATTCACAAAGCGGTTTGTAACGGTAAAAGCCTATAGTCCCTAGCAGAGTAGCCATGATGTCGCGCCTCCTTTTTCCTCGCGGAGTCCGGGTTTATGACATTGGTTGAGACAACTCGTTCCTTTGGGGAAAGGGGTTTTGCATTTTGAAGAGTCGCCACCTAACGATTTTTTGAGGTGCGCTAGGCACCTATCGAGGGTTCATTTATAACTATGTTTGATAACCAGAGACAGGATAGGGGCTTGAAATTATCCTAAGGGGAAGGTGTTAGGCACCCCTCAGGATTCATAAGTGTGGTTCCCGGCCAAACAGCTTTTGTGAAGTTGTATAATTTAACAAATAAACAAGTAGGGCTCAAATATAGGGGATTTAAGTCTAAGTACAAATATTTGAAAACAGTTAAGCTAGATTTTTGAAAGGGATCACAATCTAAGCAGGCTTATGGAAGTATAGAGGTATCCTAGGTTTATCTACAATATGGATCACATCAATGAAATACCCGGTATGACACTCCTCAAAGAGGGGATACATGTGGTATTAAGGCACCGGTCATCATATCCATATTCTACCCTTTCCCACCTCATGAAGGTAACTAAAGCGCGTGTTGGTCATGAACTCTATTGCATGCTGCTACCCGCCCCTTTCCTATCAGTCCTTGAGGAAATTAGGACTCCTATCCTAAAGGGAGGTGTTGGGCAGACCCTCAGGTTTGAAAGGTTAAAATGCTAAGGCGACATATAAGAACAAGTAGGACTGCAAATAAGGGAGAGCATGTAAAGCAGATAGAGGCTCAAGTATTCCTCCACATATATTGCACATAAACAGCATGTCTCATACACAAATTAAGGTACAGGTTTAGTTCCTAAGCATGGTGTCTAAATGATAATAGCAGAATCGGTTTTTATTACATAACCCAGAGAGGAAGTCCTAATCAGGCTTGCCTACTGATTTTAACTAGCTGATAGTTAAACATGATCACACAGAAAAGTTCTGATTATATTTAAGAGTTGATTACCTAAGGCTTGCCTAGGTGTAGGATGATATGCAGTAGTTGTACAGATTTGTTAAGGATTCCATATTATCAATCCTAATGGCATGCGATTCTAAGTGTTTACAAAAGACTGATTGCTAGTTTATTAGAACAGGGGACTGTTTCAGACATGTGTTTAGACTAAATGTAGTAAGCGAGTATGATCCTATTGCATGATGTATAATGCAGCATGATAACTTAAAGATGGATTTCTAAATGCATACAGAATCACAGCATTATGCACAACCTCAGGAACAACATAGGTGATAGTTTTTAATAGGTTTAACAGGATATCTAAGTGCGTAGGTATGGTAAAACCTGATTGCAGCTTTGTTAATACCATTATTCTAAGGCAGGATTGCATTTCAGAACATGTTGACAGAATCATATAGTAACAGTTTTTGTTATTATCATTAATCCTATGAACAGGATTTCTAAGTGAGGATAATGCATGATGATATGCTGAAAGAAAGCAAAGGTATGAACCTAAGTAACATGATATCTAAATGCATGGCATGCTTGGCATGTTGTACCTAACCATGGTTACTATTGCACATATAGAAAGTAAACCTAGGAACATGATTTATACCCTTACTTATACTGTAGCATGCATATCCCCACCCATTTTCACTATCCAACCCCAGAATCGTTTTTACAAATAATTATTACAAGCCTTTGAATATGAATTACATAACCAAAAGAAAAAGAAGAAGTTAATTATAGGGAGCCTTCATAATAGGCCCAAGATCTCCAGAAGTTCCCTATGCCATCATTGTTTCACAGCCTTTCACATAATCCGGGTGTGTCAGAGTTCCCTAACGACCTCAAGGGATCCCGGGCAGTTCTCACACCCAGAATTTCATAGCCAAGAGAGAGTAAGTGCAGTGTGGAAAGGCCAGCTCTTGTGTGTCAAAGTTCAGAGGGAGCTCAAGGGTCCCTAAGCAATGCTCACACAAAAGAGCATAACCTAATATCTAAGAGTATAGTGAGAGTGTTTGATGCAGTTTGAAAAGGTTTAACCAAGAAAAACAGTATTGAATTGATTCACTACATAAAGTAGTTTTATGAAAAATAGGAATCGATGACTAGTAAAACAACTTTTGAAAACAGTGTGAACCCTTGTGAGAAACCAGCAAACAATTTAAACAGGTTCAGCATCATTCAAACACAGATTTCACTTAGGGATTGTGGGCATGGGGACACATAGAACACACATGGTGAAACATATAACGACAGAAGCACATAAGCTTTTCAAGAGTTTATAGGATTAATGAATTAGTCATACAACTAATAGTACAGACATAAGGCATGGATTTCAGAATAGACAGGTGAGAACATAGTTCTACTAGATAGGATTAAACACAGAATCAGAATTACTTAGAGATTTTAGGCAACTTAGCAAGCAGATTAAACCAGAAATGTCATAAACAAATTAGGCAAACAATCAAACATGGAACAAGATCAGGTTGAGGCATACTAGATAAAGTAGTAGGTCGATCCTTAGTCATGCAAGTTATAAAGTTAAACAGGATAGAATTAAATAGGGTAGTCCAGGCATACTAGGTAAAACAATAAGTTAAACATACCAATTACACATTAAACAACCAAATAGTAGGCAGGAACAAGACTGGAAATCATTGAATTGAAGCAATAACATAACACATAGAGTTTTGGGACTTGAAATTGAATCAGGACATACCAGTTAAGGAGAGAAAAACACAGAATATAGGGCTGTTGTGGTGCAATAACTAGCCTTGGCTTCCAGCCGGCTAGTTCAATAAGAGTAGCAAGTAACAAGAAAGAGCAAAAAGCTTTTAAATGTAAGAGAGTTATTGAACTAATGTGTCCATTTCGTTAGTGAGAATAGAGGAGAGTATATATAATAGTTGAGAGCAGAGTAAAATAAGTTAAAGGAAATCAATCAACAACAATTAAGGAAGCCCCAGAATCAATCAGGCAAAAATCAGCAAGTCTTCCCTTAATTAAGGGAGTGATTAACGAACGATAAAGATTAGAGACATTTAAGGAAAGAGTTCAAATAACTTAAGCACGGAATAGGTAATTAGGGGTAGATACATAAGAGTTTAATTAAGGAAACAATTGGTAAGAATCAGTAAGTACCACAGTTAATCATAAGTAAGGCAAGAAGTAATTTAAAGGTTGTAAAAATAGAAAAGAATAACCGGAAATCAACATAAATGTATCACCATAACAGATCAGTGAATAAAGGACTCGTAATAATACTGATTTTAAGGAAAATAGTATAGGTTTTCCATGAATAACAGATAGGTCGAGTATAGATAGAAAGAATCGAATCTGAAACCCTAATAAAGACATACTAGGGTAAAATCACAAGATACTCTAATTAAACGAAGAATAAATCATGAAAATTAAACACATAGCAAAATCATGTAGCAAATAATCAGGGACAAACTTCAGATTCCAAACAAAGTACCAAAAATTGGGGATTTTTAGTATAACCATTTAGGGTTAAGAAAAGCTTAATAAAAATAGTCAAAAGCACATAAGAACATGATCAAACCCCTAAAAATCAAAATTCATTTGAAGAAAAAGGTTTTCAAGAAACCCTAGCTTTAGGAAAATGAAACATCGTTCAAAAATCAGAAGTTTTCATAAGAAAACACATGAAATAGGTTTAGCTCGTCTCAGATTTGTAAAGATCTGAGAAGTTTAAGAGACGAAATTAGGGTTTCGAGGAAATAACCCAGAGATGAGAATACCAGCTTAGAAACCATAGGTTTAGCCGAAAAATAGGAAGATCTTACTGGAATCGAGCCATGGCGGCCTGAGATAAGTAAGAACAGGTCAAAGGTGTGAGATGATGGACCCTGGTCCCTTGAGAGCCTTAGAGATAGCAATAGCGGTGTAAGGGAGCCATGAGAGGCCTAAGGGTGGTGAGACCACCATAAAGGCCGGCAAGGCGACGGCCGGTGAGAACCATGGTGGTTCTAGCAGAGAGCGTTTGAGAGAGATGAGAGAAGAGGACGGTGGAGAGAATCAGAGATAATGAGAGGAGGGAATGAGGGTTTAGGGGGTAGGTCATTAGGATTAAATTAGGAAAATGGGGATTTGGACCATTGATTAAGATCGATCAACGGTCTAGATTGGACAAGGGATTAGGTCGGGTAGGATTTATGTGGATTGGGCTTGGGTTTGGGCCGTTTTAATTGGGTTGGGGTCTGATATAATTAGGCTACAATTATAATGAAGAATGGCTATTTGTTAAATACCCACTAAAATTAGATAAATAATTAATAAAAGTAGTTGATAATTATATAAAATTGAATTAAGTCTAAATAGGTGAAATTAAAGTGATTAACTAGTATAAAATAACTAATTATTGAATTGAAATAGCATACAATGTATAATTAGGCTATAATTGCAAAGCTATCGTAGTTATAGCCAAATAATGCCAAATTGGCTAATTTGTGAAATAATTAAATCTTAATAGGATTAAAAAGATATATTAAGCTAAGAAATATTTTGAAATTATTTATAATATAATTTATGAATAATTATTGAATATAAAGTATTGAATAAGGTTAGAAAAAATAAATTGATAAGAATATGAAAAATTATGGGAAAATACCAGTTATTATAAAAAGTGATTTTGAAGGTATATATGCAAATTTTAAAATACTTTGAGGAAAAATTGGGTATCAACACTTATACCTCGGAGCGGTTGGCAGAGATATATATTCGGGAGATCGTTTGCCTTCACGGTGTACCCGTGTCTATTATTTTTGATTGAGGTACGCAGTTTACCTCGCACTTTTGGAGGGAAGTTCGGCATGTGATGGGTACACGGGTTGAGTTGAGCATAGCATTCCATCCATAGACGAACGGGCAGTCCGAGCGTACTATTCAGATCTTGGAGGACATGCTCTGTGCCTGTGTTATTGACTTTGGAGGTTCTTGGGATCAGTTATTGCCGTTAACGGAGTTTGCCTACATTAACAGCTACCAGTCGAGCATTTAGATGGCTCCCTATGAGGCATTATATTGTAGACGGTGTAGGTCATCGGTTGGATGGTTTGAGCCGGGAGAGGCTCGGTTGTTGGGTACAGACTTAGTTCAGGAGGCCTTGGACAAGGTCAAGATTATACAGGATCGACTTCGTACAGCTCAGTCCGGGAAAAAGAGTTATGCCGACCGTAAGGTCCGTCATATAGCATTTATGGTTGGAGAGAGGGTATTACTTCGGGTATCGCCCATGAAGGGTGTTATGATATTTGGGAAGACGGGCAAGTTGAGCCCTAGGTATATCGGGCCATTCGAGATCCTCGAGAGTGTGGGGGAGGTAGCTTATAGACTTGCGTTGCCGCCAGGGTTATCCTCAGTTCATCTGGTATTCCATGTGTTTATACTCCGAAAATATCACGGTGACCCGTTCCACGTATTAGATTTCAGCACTGTCCAATTGGACAAGGATTTGACTTATGAGGAGGAGCCGGTAGCCATTCTAGACCGGCAGGTTCGTCAGTTGAGGCCAAAGAGTTATCCTTCAGTTCGAGTGCAGTGGAGAGGTCAGCCTGTTGAGGCAGCTACTTGGGAGTCTGAGGCGGACATGCGGAGTAGATATCCACACTTTTTTGCCAGTTCAGGTACTTGTTCGCCACATTTGTTGTTACTTCCAATAGCATGGTTATATATGTCCAGGTTTTTATGTGGTGTCCTAACCTAGCCTCGTCACTATTTCGCCGAGGTTAGGCTCGACACTTACCAGTACATGGGATCGGTTGTACTGATACTGTACTCTGCACTTCTTGTGCAGATCCAGGTTTAGGCCCGAGCTGAGTTCGAGTTATAGCTGATTATTCGCACAGAGACACGAGGTACATCTGCCGACGTCCGCAAATTCCTGGAATCTCTTCCTTTTTATTTAGTTACTGTTTTATCTAGTTCAAAAATAGTTATATATTTCCTTTCAGCCAAATGCTTGTAGTAAATTCTTAGTAGTTCGTGAATCCTGGGTAGCTAGACATTAGTATTAGTTTCGCAGTATCGTTTTATTATTTCATATATTATTTGGTATTATATATTGGATGGTAGAAAGACTGTGTATATGTTTTAATTGTTTTAAATGTCGCAACCCTCTAATGTTGGCTTGCCTAGCAAGTACAGTGTTAGGCGCCATCACGGTCCCGACGGTGGGAATTCGGATGGTGACAGTAATCCAAATAAGGAAGAATTTATAT
>ML279164.1:0-50308 GCA_005239495.1 Nicotiana undulata | reverse complement strand
TATATATATATATATATATATACTAGGGAAGTAAAGCCGATGCAATACACGGGTCCGACAACATTGTTTTTGTGTTCGTAAAGTCAAAATAAGTAATCTTAATCAAAAGAGTTTTACATACAACATGAGAATAGTATGTTTGTTTTCTCACCAATATGTGCAAAGAAATAGTATAAGAATTGTAACCTTCCAATAGTAATCCAAAGCTTCAGTTAGTGCATATTTTTAAACTTGTTGCTTGTTACTGTAAGTAAGGTCGTCTCCTCATCTGCATGTTGTACTTCAATTTCTTGCTTAGTCAAGTCGTTGCCTTTTATTTCTGTAGTAAAAGAAGTGATATGATGACGTGGATCGGTTGTTCTGTCGTACTTTAGAATATCAGGCATTTTAAATTTTTTGGAAATAGGCAATGGTGCTGCACTTGGCTTCCAAGGTTGTTGAGAATATCTATCAATATCAACACCCTTGATGACAGGTGGTACTCCAGGAATTTGCTCGATACAATCGCTTTGTTCCTTCACCTGTTTCTGCAGGGTGAGTAGTAAAGATTGTAAATCTGAATTATTAGACATACATGGCCTTGCTTCAAGAGACTCGTTCGGAGTGCCTCTACTTCCTGAGTTTGCTAATTCAGATTGCGGATTTTCCATAGTTGTGGTGTTGTTTGGAGGAAGCGTAGGTGATACAGCTGGTAACCCCCTCATGAAAGCTTGTAGAGCTTCATTCACATATTCATCAACCATTTGCTTCACAGGGTCTTGTTCTCCTGTTTGTTCATTCCCAGTGTGATCATTGTTTTGAGTTGTAGACCTCCCTGGGGATGGGTCCCTTGAACCTCATGGGTGTCACGACACAAATTCCCCCAACCTTAGAGATCGTGATGGCGTCTAACATCACACTTGCTAGGCAAGCCAATGTTAGAGTTCAATTACCTATTTCCTTTGAATTTCCATTTAAACATATTAAGCAATTATGAAGTAAATTTAAGCTACTAACTTTCAATGAATAATTTCAAATATAGACGAATAAGAAAATAAATAAAACGAGCCACAAACTAATTATATAAATAACTTAAAACTACCCCAGGGTCTGGTGTCATAATTCACGAACTACTAAAGAATACTACAAATAATGGGTTGAACGAATAATGTGTAACTGTTCTGAATCAAATAAAACTGTAGTCTAAATAGTATAGAGAAGACTCTCAGGATCTGTGAACGCCGGCAGATTTACCTCGTGTCTCCGAAAGAGTGGATAGCTGCTCTACAAATTTATACTACTGGCCGGTACCTGGATCCGTACAAAAGAGCATAGAGTGTAGTATCAGTACAACCGACCCCATGTACTAAGTAAGTGTCGAGCCTAACCTCGACGAAGTAGTGACGAGGCTACGGCGGGGCATTAACAACATATAACCTGTGACAATAATATATACAATAACGCAATAAAATAATTCTACACGAACAAGAAAAATATAACTGAGACATAAATATAAAGCAAAAAGGGAATCCAAACAAATAATTAAGTACTACAACAACAATGACATAACTCAGTAGCCTTTTCCAGGCCTGATCTATAAAAAACTCTCAAATAATTTTCAAGTTTCCAAACTTTAACTTTAAATAATAGTGCCAAAATACGAAAAATAGTAATATAAAATGGTAGTTTTCAAATCTTTATTTTTCTTTGAAAATCATTAAAAATATAATTGTCCTACCTTATTGCTCCTTGTTGCGGAGTGAAACTCGATCCCACTAGACATATCATATCAATTTATTCACCCGTATCACGACACTTGTATCACAATCAATTATCTACCCTTATCACAGCCCCCTTATCACCACCTTTCAAATCAAAGCCTTTCACAATATTTATGTCTTGACAATTGTAAACAGAACATGTTTCACTTTAAATAACAGTAAAAGCAGAATATGAAATAATGACAATAAAACAATGAGTGTTACAACCTTTATTTTATAAATAGTAAAATATGCATATTCTCCCTTATCATGGTCTTGCTGCGGCGTGCAACCCGATCCCACTTATTCACAATATCACAATCAATTATCCACCCTTATCGCAGCCCCTTATCACAGCCCCCTTATCACACCAAATTTTGTTTCAACAAATTTTAAACAGAAAACAGTATAACTCGTAAGCTTCAACCAATATCAGTTTACAATAAACCAACCAGAATATATGTAAAACAGCGTAACGCTGCCAACCCAGCTCAATCTTTATGTACTATAATAGAATCAAGAGAAACAACCAACACTTTTAACACACTTGCAACAACCATTGGCAATAATCGATTGAAATCAAATAGCCACGTAAACCTCAACAATGATAAAAGAGTTAAACTGAAATTCTCATAACTTTCTCAATATTATCAAAAAATGGAACCAATAGGAACATATATATATATGCCTCATAGAAACAATGCCAAACTACTCAACCGTTTTGTACCACAAGGGAACCAAATAAACAACCAATACTCTTTTCAAATAACCACAGTAATATTTAACAACAAAAAAATAACAAGGCCAACTATTCATAGAAACAATAATGAACATAGAACAATTAAGACAAGCATCAATTAAGTTGGGAACGAGAAAAGGATCATATTTATCAAGCAAATTAGGTGGTGAATAGATACTCGCCACCTCACCTATACACCACGTCCATGCATTTCACATAGCAAACAAGTGGGGATTCCTATTCCCTCAAGTCAAAATTAGACCAAACACTTACCTCAATTTCGCAGGCCACTCACTGTTCAATTATAGCTTTTCCTTTAGAATCTTGCTCTAACTTGCTCGAATCTAATCATAATTAACTCGATATCATTAATTAAGGCTAAAGGAACTAACTTTATTGAAAATTATAATTTTTCCTAAGTTTTCTCAAAAAAAGTAAAAACCCGACCCCGGGCCCACTTGGTCTAAACTCGGGGTTCGGACCAAATTACGCTTATCCATTCACCCACGAACCCAAATATACAATTATTTTCGAAATCCGGCCTCAATTCGAGGTAAAGATTCGATTTTTACAAGATTCCCTAATTCTACCCAAACCCTCAATTTTTACCATGAAAATTCATAGTTTTTGATTTAAAATTGATGAAAAACAATGAGTAATTGAAAGAACAAAGTTTATAATTGATTACCTATGACTTGGGGATGATAATTGTTGAAGAAAATTATTCTTAGGGCTGTAAACTTCGAAAATAAGGTGAAGAAGAAGGTCTGCCCGTTTTTAATATATTTTCAGCCAGCTATTCTGCCTCGTTTCTCATGCCAAACGACCCCGAAACTTGATTTATATATGTCCAATGGATTCCTTTTGAAATTCTAATCAAGTTAGGCTTTTGAATCACTCAATTTGACCTTATAATGAAGGAGATATGTAGGTTTTAATATTTGCAGATTTTTATTACGCCATCAGAGGCAATTTCGTAAGTAACCTGAAAAATCTGGCAACCTTAGTAAAATGACCATAAAATCCTCATACGATGTCCAAATTCGATGATTCTTTTTGCTAAGGGTCCGTAATTACGATACGGAGCTAATACGTCATTCAAAACAGAAATCGGAGCTCATTTGTTCAATATGATATCATTTATGCTTGAAGAAACGACGTCGAAGCATAAGAAAGAACGAGCGCAACACAACCCAAACCTATTTGAAACTCACCCGAGCCCTCTGGGCTCTAAACCAAACATGTACGCAAGTCTAAAAGCATCATATGGACTTGCTCGTGTGATTAAATCATAAAAATAACATGTAAAACTATGAATTAAACCTCTAAACTCATCATCTTCATCAAGAACACTAAAAGTTCATAACTTTTCAACCGAATGCCCGAATCACGTCAAACGAACTCCGTTTTTTACCAAATTTCACAGTAAACCTTTAAATACTATAACAAATATGTACCAGGCTCCGGAACCAAAATACGGGCCCGATACCAATGGTTTCAAACATTAGTTCTTTTCTTTATTTCATTAATAATTCGGCAAAATAATTTCTGTAAAAAACTGATTTCTAAGGCTTAGGACCTCGGAATTCATTTCCGGGCACACGCCCGAGTCTCATATTTTACTGCGGACCTCCCGAGATTGTCGGAACACAGATCCGGGTCTGTTTACTAAAAATGTTGATCAAAGTCAACTTTAATCAAATTTTAATTCTAGAATTTACTATTTCTCATATTTTCACATAAAAGCTTTTCGGTTTCACGCCCGGACTGCGCACGCAAATTGAGGTATTTAAAATTAATCCTTTTAGGGCTATTAAGCCTAGAACAGAGTCTAAATTCATAAAATGACCCCTTGGGTCATCACAATGGCCATCCCTGAGGTGATGGAACTGGAGTTTCAATTGCTTGTTGGTTGTTATCATTGGCGTTTGACATGTTTCACGAACGGTTGTTTGAGAAAAAATAAAGATTATCTGATTCCCGGTAGCGGAACCAATTTGTTTAACCAAAGAATTAGATTCTTTGCCAAAGCTATTTTAAGAAGTACTCGGGCTTCTGATAACCAAGAAAATTAGCTAACAATTATAATCATACTTGTAAAAAGAAAGCAATAAGAATGCGTGCCATGATACTTGCACATTAAATTTGGGTTCCTTTAGGAAGGATGGGTCTGGGCCACCTAGTGCCTTTGATCCTTCCGATAGTCGATACAATTCCTGATGCATCGATGCTAAAATTATATTCCGATAGCCGAGGTGCCTCTGTGGGATCTACATATTTTTCAAAACCAGTTTTGCTCACAAGTCCACGAGAACTTTGCCCTCGATCACTTCAGGCGGAATTGCGTCCTGGACCGTTGTTCCTCCGATCTGCTATATATGGTTGGTATCGATCTTTGTTTCGTCTTGGCTCCCTATCGACGTCCCTCTAATTTTTTCCTGTCCGCCTGCTTGGATGCACTGAACCGGAAAGAGCTCCTAATTGGTCGACCTCGACCTTGATCTTCGATTGATATCGATTATGTACATCTACCCAGGTTACAGCTGGGTACTCGATCAAATTCTATTTCAACTGACGTGATGCTACCGAACTCCGTTCATTAAACCCTTGGGTGAAAGCTTGAACGGCCCAATCATATGTGACCGGTGTCAACTCCATGCGCTCCATTTAAAATCGGGACACGAACTCCCTTAGCATCTCATTATCCCTTTATCTTACCTTGAAGGGGTCCGATTTTCTTGTTGCGACCTTTATGGCCTCGGTGTGCGCCTTTACGAAAGAATCTGCTAACATGACGACATAACCGATGGAATTTGGTGGTAAATTGTGGTACCAAATCATTTCTCCCTTCGACAGGGTCTCTCCGAACTTTTTCGACAACATAAACTCTATCTCTTCATCCTCCAAATCATTACCCTTAATGGTGCAAGTGTAACGACCCAACCAGTCGTTTTGCGTTATCGGGACATGTTCCCCTAAATGAGACTTCCCATAGCGGCTTATTAAGATTTATGACTTGCGGGGATGGGTGGTTCGGGATTCGAAAGTGTTTAGAGTGGTACAGGAACACTTTGTTCCTTAAGGTTGGCCTTTAAGGCCAAGTTTGACTTCGGTCAACATTTTTAGCAAACAACCTCGGAATCGCATTTCGACGGTTCCGGTAGCTTTGTATGATGATTTCAGACTTGGGTGTATATTCGGAATGGGTTTTGGACGACCCGGGAGCGTTTCGGCGCCCAATAGCGAAATAAGAATCTCCTTAAGTTCATATCGTAGTTTGGGGCGTGTTTTTGCGTTATCGAGGTCCGAACGGGATTCCGAGACCAGGAATAGTTCTGTTATGTCATTTATGACTTGCTTGAAAATTTTGGTGTCATTCCGAGTAGTATAGGTCGGTCTGGCGCATGGTTAACGAATTCAAGAACTTAAAGTTCTTAAGTTTGATTCTAAGGGGCTTTGAGGTGTGATTCTGAGTTTTAGTGTTGTTTTGGGTGTTCCGAATGCTCGATCAAGTCCGTGGGATGATTTGGGACTTGTTGGTACGTTTGGTTTGAAGTTTCGAGGGCTCGGGTGAGTTTCGGGTAGGTCACAGGATGTCTTTAGGCTTAAAATATTGTTGTTGCAGGTCAGAGAAGTCAATATCTGAACCCACCACCGCGGTCCGCGGACCTTTTTGTGCTGACCGCGGTAGGGAGCTTCGGGGCCGCGGTCGTTTTTTCGCGGTCCGCGGTCGTTTTTTCGCGGTCCGCGGTGGAGGAGCTGGGCCACTGGTCCGACTTTGGAGGCTTATATCCTTTGATCTACAAGGAAATTTGAGATGATTCAAAAACGCAAGTTGTAGCCCTTCGTGTCTAGTTTCCAGAAAAGTAAAGAAACCGTAATTGTGACATCTGTAGAGAAAGTTATGGCCAAAATACTAATGCATGTCACTGCAGTCATTTTTCTTGGTTTTCTTCACTTTTCTTGATTTTGTTAGAGCGGTCCGCGGTCGTTTTTGCGTGGACCGCGGTGGGGGGCCTGAGAGGAGTATAAATAAGTGGGATTTTCAGTTATTTTTCATTTTTCAAGACCCCAAAGACATAAGAGGCGATTTTCCAAACACCTTTTCTTCTCCAAAACGTTGGTAAGTGATTTCTAACTTATTTTCTTCACTCCTTAACTTCTTTTTACAAGATTTCATCCTAGAAACTATGGTTTTCATGGTGGAATTGGGAATTTTGGGTTAAACCTAAGAATATTAAAATTTGGGGATTTAGACCTCAAATTGAGGTCGGATTCCAAAACCATTTATCTATCCGGGCTCGGGGGCGAATGGGTAATCAGGTTTTGGTCTGAATTTCGGGTTTGGACCGAGCGGGCCCTTGTTCGATTTTTTACTTTTGGGGTAAGACTTTAGAAAACTCACTTCCGTGCATTAGAATTGATTCATTTAGCATTTATTGATATAATTAAGTAACTTGTGGCTAGTTTCGGGTCCTTGGGAGACGAGTTTGGAGTTTCAGGCGCATTCTCGGCCCGGAAAGTAGGTTCGACACGAGGTGAGTCTCCTTTCTAACCTTGTAAGAGGGAATTGTCCCCATAGGTGATTATAAATGAATGTATTGTCCTTATTTGTGGGGGCTACGCACGCACGAAGTGACGAGAGTTCGTGCGTAGCTACTATTATGCCATGTCGGGTAGTTTTAGGACTCACGAGCATGCCTTAGGTTCCTTAAAGGTATTTCAAGATGTACTTTAAGTTTCTTATTATCCTTGAACTAGCATGAGATTAGTGGGAAGCTACACCCAAATTTACAGTTGTTTAGTTCCTGTTTACAAGTATAGTCTCAACTGAATTCCCTGATAGTTCTGTGTATGTATACGAGCACCCGAGCCGCAGGTATGATTCGCGAGCGGGGTTGTAGATGCTCTTATGGTTCGGGCCGTTCGATCCTCAACAGTGCATATATATGATTATTTTCACGGCCCAGGCCGGTTATCCTTAACCATGTGCGCATGATAAATTGTTAGTTGTTTCATGGATATTGATTTAACAGATATTTGGGGGGAAAAAGAAATAGTAATTGTTTATTTGCTTCCAGTACTTACTTGGATTTCAGTGCCTTATATATTTGCTGCTTTACCACCTTTACATGCCTACCGCTTTCATCATATTCTGTTAAATTATATTGTTAGACCTTAGTGAGTGTCAAGTCGACCTCTCATCACTACTTCTTCGAGATTAGACTGGATACTCACTAGGTAAATATTTATTTATGTACTCATGCTACGCTTCTGTACTTAATTGTACATGTTCTGAGGCTGGTGCATCTGGTTACCCGACCGGAGCTAGGTTCTGAGTACATATTGGACATGACTTCACGGTGATCTGCTTCCCCCGACGATCCTCGGCAACACCATGGAGTTTCTTTTGCTTATTTCCCATCTATTTCTTTCAGACAATGGAACTGTGTATTATATTTTTTTGTATATCCTGTTAGTATGCCCGTAAGACTTGTGACACTAGTTCCTGACACACACGTGATAGTTACATTAGATTACGGGTCTGTATATATATAGGGTATCACGCCTCCTCATGACTGCTTTTGATCAAATACTGGTTAATTATCCCTTTTGATATTATGCTTCAAACTTTAAAACTTGGTATATGTTTTACGGTTTACTTAAATAAGAAAGAACCACTTAGTAAATTGAGTGTTGGCTTGCCTGACCCCGTTGTTGGGCGCCATCACGACCTGAGTTCGGATTTTGGGTCATGACAACATGGTATCAGAGCTCTAGGTTCACTTAGGTCTCACGAGTCACGGGCAGGCCCAGTAGAGTCTTGCGGATCGGTACGAAGACGTCTGTACTTATCCTCGAGAGGCTATAAGGTGTTAGGAAACCTCTTTATTCATATTTTATCGTGCAGTCGATGGTATACAAAAACTCATTCTTCTATTCTCTCACAGATGGTGAGGACGTGCGCATCCAATGTTCAAGACCCGGGAGATGCCGCTACCCCCGCCGTCCGAGGCCATGGCAGAGGCCGGGGGAGGGCACCAGCCCGAGGTAGGAGACGAGGGCATCCCAGAGCTATTCCAGTTGCACCATCACCAGAGGATCCTATCATAGAGGAGCAGGACGAGGTGTCTCCAGCAGATCCTGCTCCAGTGGACTTCATGACGGCACCAGGCTTCCAGGAGGTCATGGGCCATATGATGATATTTATAGACACCATGTCCCAAGCTGGTTTATTTCTAGTAGATCGTGCCACTTCCCAGGCGGGAGGAGGAGTTCAGACCTCTACTGCCCAGGCTGCAGGTCAGACAGCAGTATTTCATCATTCCCCGGGTACACTGCCCGTGGGTGGGGTCCAGCCTG
This sequence comes from Nicotiana undulata, assembly GCA_005239495.1. Taxonomy (NCBI): domain Eukaryota; kingdom Viridiplantae; phylum Streptophyta; class Magnoliopsida; order Solanales; family Solanaceae; genus Nicotiana; species Nicotiana undulata. The sequence goes on along the minus strand of ML279164.1, from coordinate 41,467 downwards.
TAGTAGCAGCACCTGAACCCAGACCAGCTGCGGACGGCGATACGCAGAAGTTATTGGATAGATGGACTCAATTGCACCCTCCAGTCTTCGGGGGTGAGCGAGGCGAGGATGCCCAGGACTTTATTGACAGGTGCAGGGATAGACTACATAACATGAGGATACTAGAGTCCCATGGAGTGGACTTCACTACCTTCCAGTTAAAGAGCAGAGCTCGCAGATGGTGGCAGCTTACATCCATAGTAGGCCGGCAGATTCTTCTCCTATCACCTGAGTCAGTTCATTCAGCTATTTCTAGATAGATATATACCACCCTCTGAGAGGAAAGAGTTGCGGTATCAGTTTGAGCAGCTAGAGCAGGGACAGATGTCTATGATGGATTATGAGGCCAGATTTTCAGAGTTGTCTCGCCATGCACTCATGATACTACCTACTGATGTCGAGAGAGTGCGGAGATTTATGGTTGGGTTACATCTAGGTATTAGGGCCACCATGTCCCGAGAGGTTTAGATGGGTACTCCTTATCAGCTCGTAGTAGAGATTGCTCGTAGGATCGAGGGATATCGGTCGAGGAGCAGGGAGCAGGGGCAGCAGGACAAGAGGGCTAGATTCTCTGAAAATTTCAGGGGTGCCCCGGCTAGGGGCAGAGGTCAGTTTGGTGGTGGTAAGCCCAGCCGGCCTTCATATTCAGCACCTCCACCACCTCCTCGAGGTGTTCCAGCGAGACCTCAGTTCAGCGCCATGCCGGAGCGTTCTTACCGCCCTCCAGCTATTCAGAGTTCACCTGGCGGGTATTCCAGTCATCAGAGATCCTCCAGTTCTTACTTCAATGCCATGACAGAGGGTTCTCACCGTCCCCCAGCCATCCAGGATTCTTCTTCAATGTGGGGATTCAGGCCACGTGAGGAGGACTTGTCCCAGGTTTTGGGGCAAGGCAGTGCAGCAGGTTTATCAGCCTATGGGTTCAGCACTAGCAGTCCGGCCCCTAGAGGTGGAGGAAAGATCGGCAGGGGTCATCCCAGAGGTGGAGGCCAATCAGGGGGAGGCCAGTCAGCTCCTGTTTACCCTGACAGAGCTTAATCTTCAGGTACTCCAGCTAGATTATATGCTATTCCGGTCAGATCAGATGCAGTGGCCTCAGACGCCGTGATCACAGGTATTGTTTCAGTATGTGGTAGGGAGGCATCAGTATTATTTGATCCAGGATCCACCTATTCATATGTCTCAGCTCTATTTGCTCATTTCTTGGATGTTCCTCGTGAGTCCTTGGGTTGTCCTATATATGTGTCCACTCCTGTGGGAGATTCCGTGGTGGTAGACCGAATCTATCGATCTTGTGTGATCATATTCTGTGGGTTCGAGACTCGAGCGGACCTCTTATTGCTCGATATGGTTGATTTTGAGGTCATTCTAGGCATGAATTGGCTATATCCTTATCATGTCGTGCTTGATTGCCATTCCAAGACAGTTACTTTGGCCATGCCCGAGTCGCCTAGGCTGGAGTGGAGAGGTTCCTCAATTAGTGCAGCCAGCCGGGTTATCTCATTCCTGAAGGCTCGACACATAGTCAAGAAGGGTTGTCTGGCGTATCTTGCCTATGTACGGGACACCACCGTCGAGTCTCCGACGATTTATTCAGTGCCAGTTGTTCGAGAATTTGCTGACGTGTTTCCTTCATACCTTCCAGGCATGCCCCCGGATTGTGATATTGATTTCTGCATTGATATGGATCCAGGCACTCAGCCTATTTCCATTCCCCCGTACCGTATGGCTCTGAAAGAGTTGAAGGATTTGAAGGAGCATCTTGAGGAGTTGTTGGCTAAGGGGTTTATCAGACCGAGTGTATTGTCATGGGGTGCTCCAGTCCTATTTGTGCAGAAGAAGGATGGGTCTATGCGGATGTGTATTGATTACCGCCAGTTGAACAACATCACCATTAAGAGCAAGTATCCTTGCCGTGCATCGATGATTTGTTTGACCAGTTGCAGGGTGCTCAGGTGTTTTCTAAGATTGATTTGAGATCGGGTTATCACCAGCGGAAGATTCGGGCCTCGGATGTCCCGAAGACTGCATTCCGTACGAGATATGGCCATTACGAGTTCCTGGTGATGTCCTTTGGCTTGACTAATGCCCCGACAGCATTTATGGACTTGATGAATAGGGTGTTCAGGCCGTATATTGATCCCTTTGTCATTGTCTTCATTGATGACATCTTGATTTATTCATGTAGCCTGGGTGAGCATGAGCAGCATTTGAGAGTTGTGCTCCAGACCTTGCGAGAACAGAGGCTATATGCTAAGTTCTCCAAGTGTGAGTTCTAGTTGGATTTCGTGGCATTCTTGGGGCATGTGGTATCCGGAGAGGGTATCAAGGTTGATCCTAAGAAGATTGAGGCAGTTCAGAGTTGGCCACGTCCTACTTCGGCTACAGAGATCAGGAGTTTCTTCGGTCTTGCAGGTTATTATCGTCGATTCGTGGAGGGGTTCTCTTCTATTGCAGCTCCATTGACTAGATTGACTCAGAAAAATGCCCCGTTCCGATGGTCCGACGAGTGTGAGGCGAGATTTCAGAAGCTCAAGACAGCATTGACTTCGACACCAATTCTGACATTGCCTTCTGGTTCAAGGATGTATACTATGTATTGCGACGCTTCACGCGTTGGTTTGGTATGTGTGTTGATGGAGGACGGGAGAGTTATTGCTTATGATTCGCGCCAGCTGAAGGTTCATGAGAAGAATTATCCTGTGCACGATTTGGAGTTGGCGGCGATTGTTCATGCTCTGAAGATTTGGAGACACTACTTGTATGGGGTGTCCTGTTAGGTTTATACGGATCACCATAGCCTACAATACTTGTTCAAGCACAGGGATCTTAATTTGAGACAGCGCAGGTGGCTTGAGTTGCTGAAGGATTATGACATCCCCATTCTCTATCATCCGGGCAAGGCGAATGTGGTAGCAGATGCCTTGAGCAGAAAGGCAGAGAGTATGGGTAGCTTGGCCTATATTGCAGTAGAGAAGAGACCTATAGCCTTGGACATTCAGTCCTTGGCTAATCGCTTGGTGAGATTAGATCTTTCGGAGCCTCGCCGAGTTCTTGCCCATGTGGTTGCTCAGTCTTCGTTGTTGGGGGAGATCAAGGCTCGGCAGTTTCATAATCCGTGTTTGGCAGAGCTTCGGGAGACAGTGGTTCAGGGTGGTGCCAAGGAGGTTACTTTGGGCGAGGATGGTGTTCTGAGACTTCAGGGCCGCTTATGTGTTCCTAATGTTGATGGCCTGAGGGAGAGGATTCTAGAGGAGGCACACAGTTCACGGTATTCTATTCATCTCGGTGCTACGAAGATGTATCGTGATTTGAGGCAGCATTTCTGGTGGCGCCGGATGAAGAAGGACATTGTGAGGTATGTGGCTAGGTGCCTTAATTGCCAGCAGGTCAAGTATGAGCATCAGAGGCCAGGAGGCCTGTTTCAGCAGATGCCCATTCCTGAGTGGAAATGGGAGCGCATCACTATGGACTTCGTAGTTGGGTTGCCTCAGACTTTGCGGAAGGTTGACGCGGTTTGGGTCATTGTGGATAGATTGACCAAATCAGCGCATTTCATTCTAGTGGCTACTACTTATACTTCTGAGAGGTTAGCCCAGATTTACATTCGGGAAATAGTCCGGTTGCACGGTGTGTCGGTGTCCATTATATCAGATCGAGGTCCTCAGTTAACCTGGCACTTCTGTAGAGCATTGCATAGTGAGATGGGCACCCAGATAGATCTCAGCACAGCATTTCGCCCGCAGACTGATGTGCAGTCGGAGCGTACAGTTCAGATATTGGAGGACATTCTCAGGGCATGTGTGATTTATTTCGGAGGTCAATGGGACCAATTCTTGCCTTTGGCCGAGTTTTCTTACAATAATAGTTATCAGTCCAACATCGAGATGGCTCCATTCGAGGCTTTGTACGTTCCGCGATGTCGTTATCCTATCGAGTGGTTTGAGCCGGGTGAGGCTAAGTTATATGGCACCGACCTGGTAAGAGATGCTTTGGAGAGGGTGAAGCTGATTCAGGAGAGGCTCCGCACAGCACAGTCCAGGCAGAGAAGTTACGCGGATCAGAGGGCGAGTGATATAGCATTTATGGAGGGAGATAAGGTTTTGCTAAAGGTTTCGCCGATGAAGGGCATTATGAGATTCGGTAAGAAGGGCAAGCTGAGCCCAAGGTTTATAGGTCCCTTCGAGGTGTTTAGGTGAGTTGGGGAGGTTGCTTATGAGCTTGCCTTGCCTCCCAGTTTATCAGGGGTTCATCCGGTCTTTCATGTATCCATGCTCCGGAGATATCACGCCGACTTCTCTCACGTGATTGATTTCAGCACTATTCATGTGGATGAGAAGCTGGGCTACGAGGAGGAGCCAGTTGCCATTATTGATAGACAGGACCGCAAGTTGAGATCCAAAAGAGTTTCTACCGTGAAGGTCCAGCGGAGGGGCCATCCAGTCGAGGAGGCAACTTGGGAGTCCGAGGAGGACATGCGGAGCAAATATCCACATTTATTCTGCACTCCATGTATGATTCTAGCCTCGTTCGAGGACGAACGTTTGTTTAAGAGGTGGAGAATGTAACGACCCGACTGTTCGTTTTGCATTATCGGACCCCGTTCCCCTAAATGAGACTTCCCGTAGCGGCTTATTAAGATTTATGACTTGCGGGGATGGGTGGTTAGGGATTCGAAAGTGTTTAGAGTGGTATAGGAACACTTGGTTCCTTAAGGTTGGCCTTTAAGGCCAAGTTTGACTTCGGTCAACATTTTTAGCAAACGACCTCGGAATCGGGTTTCGACGGTTTCGGTAGCTTCGTATGATGATTTCGGACTTGGGCGATGTTCGGAATGGGTTTTGGAGGACCCGGGGGTGTTTCGGCGCCCAATAGCGAAATAAGAATCTCCTTAAGTTCATATCGTGGTTTGGGACGTGTTTTTGCGTTATCGAGGTCCGAACGGGATTCCGAGACCAGGAATAGTTCTGTTATGTCATTTATGACTTGCTTGCAAAATTTAGTATCATTCCGAGTAATATAGGTCGGTTCGGTGCATTGTTAACGAATTCAAGAACTTAAAGTTCTTAAGTTTGATTCTAGGGGGTTTTGAGGTGTGATTCTGAGTTTTAGCATTGTTTTGGGTGTTCCGAAGGCTCAAGCAAGTCTGTGGGATGATTTGAGACTTGTTGGTACGTTCGGCTTAAAGTTCTGATGGCTCTGGTGAGTTCCGGGTAAGTCCCGGGATGTCTTTAGGCTTAAAATATAGTTGTTGCAGGTCATAGAATTCAATCTTTGAACCCACCACCGCGGTCCGCGGTCCTTTTTGTGCTGACCGCGGTGGGGGGCTTCGCGGCCGCGGTCGTTTTTTCGCGGTCCGCGGTGGAGGAGTTGGGCCACTGGTCCAACGTCGGAGGCCTGTATCTTTTGATCTACAAGGAATTTTGAGTTGATTCAAAAACGAAAGTTGTAGCCCTTCGTGTCTAGTTTCCAGAAACGTAAAAACGTCGTAATTGTGACATCGGTAGAGAAAGTTATGGCCATAATACTAATGTATGTCACTGCAGTCATTTTTCTTAGTTTTCTTCACTTTTCTTGATTTTGCCAGCGCGGTCCGCGCTCATTTTTGCGCGGACCGCGGTGGGGGGAGAGGGGGATGAGAGGAGTATAAATAAGTGGGATTTTCAGTTAGTTTTCATTTTTCAAGACCCCAAAGACATAAGAGGCGATTTTCCAAACACCCTTTCTTCTCCAAAACGTTGGTAAGTGATTTCTAACTCATTCTCTTCACTCCTTAACTTCTTTTTACAAGATTTCATCCTAGAAACTAGGGTTTTCATGGTGGAATTGGGAATTTTGGGTAAAACCTAAGAATATTAAAATTTGGGGATTTAGACCCATAATTGAGGTCGGATTCCAAAACAACTTATATATCCGGGCTCGGGGGCGAATGGGTAATCGGGTTTTGGTCCGAATTTCGGGTTTAGACCGAGTGGGCCCAGGTTCAATTTTTGACTTTTGGGTAAAGATTTTAGAAAACTCACTTCCATTCATTATAATTGATTCATTTAGCATTTATTGATATAATTAAGTAACTTGTGGCTAGTTTCGGGTCCTTGGGAGACGAGTTTGGAGTTTCGGGCGCATTCTCGGCCCGGAAAGTAGGTTCGACACGAGGTGAGTCTCCTTTCTAACCTTTTAAGAGGGAATTGTCTCCATAGGTGATTATAAATGAATGTATTGTCCTTATTTGTGAGGGCTACGCACGCACGAAGTGACGAGAGTCCGTGCGTAGCTACTATTATGCCATGTCGGGTAGTTTTAGGACTCACGAACATTCCTTGGGTTCCTTACATGTATTTCAAGATGTACTTTAAGTTGCTTATTATCCTTGAACTAGCATGATATTAGTGGGAAGCTACACCCAAATTTACAGTTGTTAATTCCTGTTTACAAGTATAGTCTCAACTGAATTCCCTGATAGTTTTGTGTATGTATAAGAGCACCCGAGTCGCGGGTATGATTCGCGAGCGGGGTAGTAGATGCACTTATGGTTCGGGTCGTTCGACCCTCGACAGTGCACATATATGATTATTTTCACGGCCCAGGTCGGTTATCCTTAACCGTGTGCGCATGATAAATTGTTACTGGTTTCGTGGATATTGATTTAACAGATATTTGGAGGGGAAAGGAAATAGTAATTGTTTATTTGCTTCCAGTACTTACTTGGATTTCAGTGCCTTATATATTTGCTGCTTTACCACCTTTACATGCCTATCGCTTTCATCATATTCTGTTAAATTATATTTTCGGACCTTAGTGAGTGTCAAGTCGACCTCTCGTCACTACTTCTTCGAGATTAGACTGGATACTCATTGGGTACATATTTATTTATGTACTCATGCTACGCTTCTGTACTTAATTGTACAGGTTCTAAGGCTGGTGCATCTGGTTACCCGACCGGAGCTAGGTTTTGAGTACAGATTGGACCTGACTTCACGGTGAGCTGTTTCCCCTGACAATGGAGTTTCTTTTGCTTATTTCCCATCTATTTCTTTCAGACAGTGGAACTGTGTATTATATTTTTTTGTATATCCTGTTAGTATGCCCATAGGACTTGTGACACTAGTTCTTGGCACACACGTGATAGTTACATTGGATTACGGGTCTGTATATATATTGGGGCTCACGCCTCCTCATGACTTCTTTTGATCAAATACTGGTTAATTATCCCTTTTGATATTATGCTTCAAACTTTAAAACTTGGTATATGTTGTACGGTTTACTTAAATAAGAAAGAACCACTTAGTAAATTGAGTGTTGGCTTGCCTGACCCCGCTGTTGGGCGTCATCACGACCTAAGTTAGGATTTTGGGTCGTGACAACAAGTGTAAGATGATGTTTTACACTTCAATACCACAAAAGAGGGGGGGAGGGGGGGTGATTTGTGTGGTGTCAAATTTTTCGAGTGTTGTCTTAGTAGAAGAACCTGGTTCTTCTTGGTGTTCCAACTTCTACTGTTGTGGAATAATAAATGCAGTAAAGTAAAAACACAGAGATTTTTACGTGGAAAACACCTGGCTCAAAAGGTGAAAAAACCACGACCTACTCCTCGGTAGGATTTTCACAAACTCTTCACTACAACTCTGAGCCAAACAGCATTTACAAACTAAACTCTTTTGTAAACCTAGGACTAACTCTAATCCCTTTGTAGGAACCTAGCCTCAAGCTAATTGCGACAAGCTTCAAGTTAACTCTAACTTGAACAGTGTGTACCTATTACAATTTCTTCTAAGAAAGCTGAAAAGATACAATATTAAAACACCTACTACAACCAACTACACTCATTAAACAAACAGATGAAACTGGTTCTTCTAGCTGGTCTGTAGCCTTTGTGCCGCACAAGGATTCTTCTTGCAAAATATCTCTGGGAATTTTTCTTTCAATTCTTGTTCTACTTCTGCCTTTGTGCGATAATTCTTCAGTAGGAATACTTCAACATTATATAGCGCCAGAAGTTGAGATGTTCTTGTTTAATTTTGATGCAACTCTTCCTTGGTGGAAGAGTTTGTATTAAACTCAACTTCCTTCCTTTGTTTCTATCCTTGCTGAATTCGAACTCTAACCTCTTATCAATTTGCAACCTTTTCGCTTTAGGAGACAACCTGTTAGTTCCCAGATAATTCACATAACATGTTATCTCCTACGCATGGACTCTTCCTGTGCCAATGAGTTTATTTCACTATGATAGCTTGATGGACCTAGTTCAACTTGGTAGTCATTTGTCAATCTTCAAAACTATGCAGTGACTTGGGTCAACATAAGAGGTAACATGCTCATTGGGGTCGATGGTCCCGTTATATTTGGGTATGTCAGGCATACGGAACTTCTTTGGAATGGGCTTTGGAGCCGCACTCAAAGGGAATGACTTTTTCACAAACTTCTTCGAATCCATTCCTTTCAAGATTGGTGGTGCCCCCAGTATCTCATCAACTCGAGAGTTGTAAGTCTCCATTTTTTTTATCATTGGCTTCGATTTTCTTCTCTCCTGACTCAATTCTCTTGGTGAGCTCCTCGAGCATTTTCATTATCGCAGGACCAGTCCCCGATGTGTTATCACTCGATCTTTCCTGTACTGGCTCGGTACGGCGGGTAATCTCCGGCTCGACCCTACTTGGAGCTCTGTGTTAATTTTGTAACTGAGCAATAGCGGCTTGTTGAGCCTAAAGCATTTCGAATGTCACTTGGAGACTAACTCATTTGTCTCCTGTGGCTTGTGTACCTTGGCCATCATATCGGCCTTCTCTTGGACACTCCCCTCGATATCTACGCCTAAGACCGCATTCAGAGCAATGTGCGAACAAATGTCGACTAGGTTTACAGTCGGTACTCCTCTGAGATTAGCATGTGGCACCTCGATTCTTGGAGCAATCACATTTTCGTTCTCCCCGTGGAGTCTGAAGCCATTGTCACCATGTGTGGATGTGTTTTGTGAGTTTGACATATTTTAACCCGAAAGTAAAAATTCTTGACAAGAACAAGCGTAAAATAGTGTGTTATACTAGAATTAGTACTGAACAATCACTATTATCCTTATCCCCACTGTGGGCGCCAAACTGTTTACCCTAAAATTCGAGTAACAATTAAACCTATATAGTGGTTTTAAGGATACGTGATTTAATCCAATACCAATTGATAAACAAGGAATTAAATAGATCATTTGAAAAGTAAAATAAATCAAACAATGCTCAAGCAGTGTTTTCGTTCTCGATTTGAGATGGTCTCGAGGTTGAATAACAAGAACAGTAAAGAACAATAATGAACAATAATGGATAGTAAGTGAAATACAGAGCATCGTATGTATTCTTTGTCAGTAAATAATGATGGTCTTACAAATGAATGGGATCCCTCTTTATATAACAGAGGAATCCTAAATAAGGTACAATTAATCTCATGATTGGCGTCAATAACCGCTTGATTCGATATGTTCCGGAATTTCCGCCGAGATCCTCGGTCGGTTGCTAATATCTCGTCATTCAGTTATCACACCTCACTCGAAGTTAGTCATGCTCCATCTCGATCTCCAGCGAACACCTCGATTTCCATGCTAAATATTCTATCTTCGAACTCAGGCTCGGTCCATTACGAGCTTACCTTCGAGGCAGCTCCCATGCCTGTGAAATCGGGTATGCCCGATTTCAACCGTATACATAAATACGAAGTTTAAAAAATTATTTTTTACTTATGTAAGTAATGTATTAGCAGTAATGACAAATGTATTGAAATTATAATGAAAATAAAAATAAAAAGATATAACAAACTTTAATAGATGAAGAATGACTTGCGTTTTGGAAATGTATTAAAGTTGTAAAGAATAATAACTAATGAAATTATGCTAAATGTTTTGAAATATTTCAACTTAAGAAAAAATAATATAAACAGGAATGATGAAACACAAAGAAACTACATTTTTTTAAAAATGCTCCGAGATTAAAATAGGTAAACACGAGAGTCACGAAAATTATGTAACAAATTGAAATAGTATAACTATAGGAAATATTTAAACCAAGTCTAAATTTCTAATAGTAGGGGTGGTAGTAGTTAGTATTAGTTCATTTTCTACCCATCTAACATGTACTACATGTCTCTCATGTATTTGACCTAATCCTAGAATATAGGACAGGAAAAAATATTATGGAAAAAAGTCATTACACGGAGAGAGTTGCTTAAATGTGTGGGAATCGCAACCACTAATATAACAATATTAATATAATCAATTTTTAATCATACACAACCATGATAATTACTCATACCAGAAGAAGCATAATCTTTCATAATTAAGATAATGACATGTCAGATTTCTTCCTATTCATATATTCAAATCCAATAAATAAATTATTGGCCGAAATAAAATCATATTATTTTATATAAGTAAATATTTTCGCATGGGAAAAAAATAATACTTGACATGGAAGTTCTTAATGTAGATAGTGTTGGATTAATGTTTATGAATTGTTATATTACCCATTTTAAAAGTTTATTTTGAATTATCTTCTAAGATCGTGATAATAATCGTCAATAAAAGATAGAATTAATATTAGAAAATAATGAAAAGTTACTTGCTACAACATATAAAATTATTGATTGTTTAAAAATAATCTAAACTTTTAATGTATATAAATTAGATTCTTTATATATATATATATATATATATATATATATATATATATATATATATATATATATATATATATATATACACACGGATTAACCTATACACACACTAATAGTGCGAAATATTTTTAAACCATCAGTATAATATATCTGGTATAATATTTAATTACCATTTAAATAAACCAATAATTAATACTTACTATTAAATACTTCAAAAAATGATGATATTTTCTGATAACAATATGACGGAGGCAGTCACGCAATATATAATACTTCAAAAAGAAATAAAAATAGATTCGAATTACCTGTTAAATAGTTTGATTATGTAGATATCTTTTACACGTCAGTACGCATCAGATACACTTCATCCTTATCATATCCTAGCTATATAAAGTTGGTATGGGCTCATCAAACTTGAACTAACATAGACATTTACTACAACTACTTCAAGTCATCATTCTTAAGACTTGTTATTTTCTCTTTAGATTTCTTTCTGTTTTTTATGTGTTCTTCAAATCTTTTTGCATAGGAGAGAAATGGCGGCCGTAGAAAGAGGAAAGAAAATGAGGATAAAAGTGGAGTCTTTATTATCTGCAGAGTTTTATGTGGAAATGAAAGAAACACAAAAGGTGGCTGATTTGCTGAAGATAATAAAATGTGTGTGGGGAGATAAAGATGATGATTTCTGTCTTTATCATTCTTCTACTAAAATGCAAAGTGATAAGCCATTGTTTGCTTATAACATTAGAGATGGTTCTGTTGTTAAGGTTGCACTTTCTGTTGAATGAGCCAAGAATTAATTACTTTAGTTAGGAAATAGTTGGGGATCCATCTTCTTTTTTTTGCTTCTCATAGAGGGGGACTTTAATTAGCTTCTTATGAAATATTCCCTTTATCATCATGTCAATTGTTTCATGTATGAGAAGTGATAAGTTATTTTTGGCAGGTTTTCCTTTATCATCATGTCATTTTTTTTAATTATTTACTCCCTCCGTTCCAATTTATGTGAATTATTTGACTGGATATGAAATTTAAGAAAAAATTAAGATTTTTAGAATTTGTGGTCCTAAACAAGTCAAAAAAGGGTCCAGCGTATTTGTGTGATTATAAAAGCTTATCATTAAGGGTAGAATTGGAAGTTTAAGCTAAATTATTTTCAAATTTTGAAAGGGATCATTCTTCTTGGAACGGACCAAAAAAGAATTGGTTATATAAATTGGAACAGAGGGATTATTATTATTATTATTATTATTATTATTATTATTATTATTATCGGGGAGTAGTTTCAATTTGGAGTTCTAAAATTTATTTTAAATTAAGAAACAAAAATAAGAAAAAATTAAAGTAGCTATAGTAAAAAAAACGAAAATATTCAAAAAATAAAAACAAACTTGGGGAGCAGTTTAGGTTACTCCCGTTCTAACGTAAAAACCTTTGATTTTTAAATTTTTAATTAATTGGTTACTCTATTTAAATTATAAATACGGATATCTTATAAGTATAATAAAAAAAGGAAAATACCCATCCAAATTGGGGAGCAGTTTCAAGTTAGAGTTTTACAAATATTTTGAAATAAAAAAAGATTTAGCTATAATAAAAAAATAAAAAAATATATATATAATAAAAAAAGAAAAAAAACTACCCATTCAAGGTCTAATTCCGCGATAAAAGAGCTCTGTTTCTAAACAGATTTGTCCATCAGTAATGGGAATCACATTGGTGGGAATATAGGCCGATACGTCTAAAGAGAGGGGCGGACGAGAGTTTTAATAATTCTCTTCCTTCCATACAGGTCTGCGAGACAAGCAAGTTATTGAGGGCTCTTTATGCCAAATACTTTTACACTAAAGGGAATTTCAGGTTCGATAGTCTCGAGAAGGTATTAGCCACCGGTGACCATACTTTCGTAAAAGCACCATTGGGCGGTGGTTCCTCTCCTTCCTCTTGAACCTCGAACAGCTCTTCGAGCTTTCTTCGCATACTTGAGCGCATACCCTTTCTATTAGTAAGGTTTTCAAATTTCCTTTAGTTCCTTTATGACTATAATATAAATAATAGGGGTAGGGGGGCGGTAACGAGCAAGAAAACGGATGTGTCTCCTCCGCATCCCAAAGCGCGCTGCCCTCTTTTTTTGTCAAGGAGCTCCCAGACAAGAGATTAAAAGAGTTTCAAGTTGGAGTTTGAAATTTTTTTTAAAATAAAGAAACTTTCTAATATATATATATATATATATATATATATATATATATATATATATATATATATACCCGTGCAATACACGGGCCCGACAACATTGTTAATTTTTGTGTTCGTAAAGTCAAAATATGTAATCTTAATCAAAAGGGTTTTACATACAACATGAGAATAGTATGTTTGTTTTCTCACCAATATGTGCAAAGAAATGGCATAAGAATTGTAACCTTCCAATAGTAATCCAAAGATTCAGTTAGTGCATATTTATAAACTTGTTGCTTGTTACTGTAAGGTCGTCTCCTCATCTGCCTGTTGTACTTCACAATTGCCCAGTTTGTGATCAAGCTGTCTAGTTTTGTAGGTTGGTATTGCATACCTTGTTCAACTCAAAAATGCATGAACCATTTAATACCTTGATGGAAGACCTGATGGTGCTGCTGCAACACATGGTTTAGAGTGGAGTAATACTTGAGTCTTGACGACTAACATTTTCAATTGACCAACCTGTAAAAAAAAAGTAGTGAATGGTATGATATCACCTCGTCCTTGCAAAAGATGTTTTTCAGTCTTTGGGATGTTGTGAAGTAGCTAACTCTTTTTCTCCCAAAAGTAATTGTATATCATCCGTGGAGACAGACAATACCCAAGAGGTACGCGTGGCATTCAAAGTTGAGGCATCTACATTTTTGTTGCGAAACCCAATGAGACCTTATTTGTATCTCATGGGAATTCAATAACTATGTTAACATGGTACCAGTCAACTTATACTGCTAATAATACATTAAATAGAAAACAGAGAACAATTTACTCTTTCAAGCATAAACTTTAAGAAAAGCTAATAAAATCTTTGCTCTTTTTTGGAACTCCAAATTAAGGCTATTATACTCTTTCACTATTAATTTTTTTTCTAATATATACATCAGTAAGCAAATTACTGATTCCGCTTGTTTCAAGTTCATGAAAGGTTTAAACAGGGATTAGTGATGTGGTGACTGAAATTGGACTACATGCAGCTTATGATCACCAATAGAGAGGCTTTAGAGTAACATCGACAAGTGTAATTTGTCAAAAGTATAGGCATGCAAGCATGTAAAACTTCCTACCTCCCGCTTAACGTTTAAGGTCATCTCGAATTGCTTGACAACCTCTCGCTGATGGACATCTTGGTCGATTTCTGCCCCAATATTGAGATTGGAACCTTAATAATTGATCATCACATCTGGCCCTTTCTCGGATCCCGCGTACAGCAGAAGCATATGTTGGTCTTTAAGCTTTGTGTAGTTTAATTTTAATCTTGGCGTAGCTTAAAGAGAATGAATGGAAAATGGTGCGAAAAGAAATGGAGGGAAGTGAAATTTTGAATTAGTGCACTTTGCCCCTCATTGGAAGAAGGAAAGAAAATCTATGTGTATATATAGAGAAGCTCTTCTTCTACCTCTTAAAGAGTTGAGAAGAAGGCAAACCTCGTGTCGTCGTCGCTCGGCTCGGCTTCGGCTTCGGTCAAAGATTGATTGATTAACCCATGACCCGCGACTCGGTCGGGTCCGTTTTTCTTTCCCGGATTATTTTAAATCCGATTTTAATTTTTCCACAATATTCATACCTGTTCCAATAGCTATGGCTGTTCTGAAATGTTGCAAAACCTTTTCAGAAAACAGTACGAAATTGGCTATAAATATGCCTTGAATCCCAAAATTTTTACTTACTAAATTTTCTGATCTTCTTCTTCTTCTTCTGCACAAAATATTCCAGTGTGTTTTACGACCATCGAGTGGTTCGCCGATCACCAGAATTTTAGGTACCGACACGCTGGTGAGTTAAATCGTTCTATCCTGGGAGGATATATTCCAAAATCTCGGGTACTTGAGGGGAATAATTTTCTTAAGGACACACTGTGTATTCAGTGGGCTCAGTTTATTCCTATACTATTTTTCCAGAATTTATTTTGACGTTCTACTTCTACTAACTTTCTGTTTCTGTATTTTCAGAAAGTTTACTGTTTTATTTATTTTACAGCAATATAGATCAATAACAATCTTAAGGAAATTGTTTTTTTTAATATTCTGTATTTTGTTTGTGGAGATTAAAACCAGTGTGGTTTTCTACTCCTTCTGAATTTTATTATTTTGATTTGAAGATATAAAAACTTCATCAGAGTTTTGAAATTCAGAAAACGATTTGAAGAACATAAAAACTTCATCGTTTTCTGTGAAACAATATATAAAAACTTCGGTTTTATTATACATACTGTTTATTGTTAATTACAGTATTGTTTATTGTTCTGGTTTTTCCATTGATTGAACTCTTCTGTTGTTGACAGTGAGAAATGGAAATTGATAAAGGAAATTCTTTTGTGACTGTTGCGGCAACGACGATACCTCGTCAAGCCGGACTGTTGTTCCACCGGCAGAAAAGCCGGAGAAATTTTCCGGAGCCAACTTCAAAGGATGGCAGCAAAGAGTGTTCTTCTGGCTTACTACACTTGGTATGCAGAAATTCACTAGTGAAGAGTCTCCAGTGCCTGCTGCGGACATGTCAGACAGTAAAAAAATCATGATTGTTGAGGCGTGGAAGCAGGCAGATTTTCTATGCAAAGGCTATATCTTAAGTGCTTTAGAGGATGACTTGTACAATGTGTACAGTGCGATGAATACTTCGAAAGAATTATGGGATGCACTTGAGAAGAAGTACAAGACAGAAGATGCATGCTTGAAGAAGTTCGTGGTTGCCAAGTTTCTAGACTATAAAATGATAGACATCAAATTTGTGGGAACCCAAGTTCAGGAACTTCAACTTATTTTTCACGTCCTTATTGCTGAAGGTATGGTCGTGATGAAGCATTTCAAGTGGCTGCAATGATTGAAAAGTTGCCTCCTTCGTGGAGAGATTTCAAGAACTGTCTTAAGCATAAGCGCAAAGAAATGAAGTTGGAAGATCTTGTGATTCGTCTCAAGATTGAGGAAGACAACAAAACAGGCGAGAAGAAGTCTCGTGGAAATTCAATGGTCATGGGAGCTAATATCGTTGAGGAGACTGCTCCAAAAAGTAAGAAGAGGAAGAGATCTTCTGGACAGACTAAGGAGCAGAACAAAAAGAAATTCAAGGGCAACTGCCACAACTGTGGAAGAGTTGGTCACAAAGACCCTGATTGTCGTCTCCCGAAAAAGGATAAGAAGAAGGGGCAGGCCAACATAGTGGAGAAGAATGATGACATTGATGATCTTTGTGCAATGCTTTCGGAATGCAACTTAGTTGGAAATCCGAAGGAATGGTGGATTGACTCCGGAGCCACTCGATATGTTTGTGCTGTCAAAGAAGCATTTGCGACTTACTCTACTGCTGGTCCCGAAGAAGAGATTTTCATGGGAAATAATTCAATAGCCAAGATTGAAGGTTATGGGAAGATATTCCTAAAGATGACTTCCGGCAAGGTGTTAACGCTCAACAACATTCTTCATGTTCCTACTATTAGGAAAAATTTAGTTTCTACTTCTTTACTTGTGAACAATGGATTCAAATGTATATTTGTTTCTGATAAAGTTTTTGTAAGCAAGAATGAAATGTACGTTGGAAAAGGCTACCTCACGGAGGGCCTTTTCAAACTCAATGTAGTGGTTGTTGATAGTATGAACAAAATTTCAGCTTCTTCTTATTTTTTGGAGTCAAATGCCTTATGGAATATTCGTTTAGGACATGTCAATTATAAAAGCTTGCGGAAGTTAATAAATTTAGAAGTATTGCCTAAATTTGAGTGTAATAAATCGAAATGTCAAATATGTGTTGAATCTAAGTTTGTAAAACATTCTTATAAGTCTGTTGAAAGGAATTCAAATCCTTTAGACTTAATTCATACTGACATTTACGATATGAAGTCGACACCATCTCGAGGTGGGAAAAAGTATTTTATTACTTTTATTGACGATTTCACTCGATATTGTAATTTGCTTAATAGTAAGGATGAAGCAATGGGAGCATTTAAGCAATACAAGAATGAAGTGGACAATCAATTGAATAAAAAGATCAAAATGATTAGAAGTGATAGAGGTGGTGAATATGAATCTCCGTTTGCAGAAATATGTTCGGAATATGGAATTATCCATCAAACTACTGCATCTTACACACCTCAATCCAACGGAATTGCGGAAAGGAAAAATCAGACATTAAAGGAAATGATGAATTCTTTATTAATAAGTTCTGGATTACTACAGAGTTTGTGGGAGGAAGTTATCCTTATAGCTAACTGAATACTCAACAGAGTACCCCACAGCAAAACGCAATCTATTCCATATGAAAAATGGAAAATAAGAAAACCCAACTTGAAATATTTCAAAGTGTGGGGGTGTCTAGCAAAGGTACAAGTTCCTTTACCTACAAGGGTTAAAATCGGACCAAAAATAATAGATTGCGTTTTCATTGGATATGCTACAAACAGTAAAGCATGTCGGTTTTTGGTCCATAAATCTGATAATAACGATATTCATGTTAATACGGTAATGGAATCAGATAATGTTGAATTCGTTGAAAGCATTTATCCGTATAAAATTGAATGCGAGTCGTTAAGTGAAAGACCTAAACTATAACGACACGACCGGTCGTTTTGCGTTTTAGGACCCCGTTCCCCTAAATAAGACTTCCCGTAGTTGCTTTTAATGATTTATGACTTGTGGGGACGGGTGGTTCGGGATTTGGAAGAGTTTGGAATGGTATAGGAACACTTGGTTCCTTAAGGTTGGCTTTTAAGGCCAAGTTTGACTTCGGTCAACATTTGGAGTAAACGACCTTGGAATCAAGATTCGACGATTTCGGTAGCTTCGTATGATGATTTCGGACTTAGGCGTATGTCCGGAACAGGTTTTGGATGACCCGAGAGCGTTTCGGTGCCAAATAGTCAAATATGATTCCTTAAGTTCAAAAAATTGAGGTTTGGAACGTGTTTTTGTGTTATCAAGGTCCGAACGGAATTCTGATACCGGGAATAGTTCTGTTGTGTTATTTATGACTTGCTTGCAAAATTTGGTGTCATTCCGAGTAGTATAGGTAGGTTCGGCGCATTGAAAGCGAATTCTAGAACTTGAAGTTCAAAGTTTGATTCAATTTGGTTTTGGGGTTGGATTCTTAGTTTCATTGTTTTTTTTTCACGTTCCAAAAATTCGAGCAAGTCAGTATCATAAATACAGACCTGTCAGTGCCTTTGGACGTGGTCCCGGGGGGCTCGGTGAGTTTCGGACCCCTCGGAGCTAAATGTTAGAAACCAAAAATTTCACTGTCTGGTTTCCTTCTTCGCGTTCGCGGGAGGGCGGCCGCGTTCGCGAAGAAGAAGTTGGGATGGGGCAGCTGATGCTCTATGCGTTCGCGAAGACCACCTCGCGTTCGCGATGTGTTGGGCCTCTAGCCATCGCGTTCGCACAGGTGTAGGACGGGGCCATGCCTGTTTGTTCTTCGCGTCCGCAATAAGTCCACCGCGTTCGCGTAGGTCTAGCCGGCTAGTCTTCGCGATCGCGGGCCCCTTTTCATGTTCGCATAGAAGGGATTTAGAATCCTAGTCCATTGGCCTTCGCAAACGCGGTGCCCCTGTCGCGTTCGCAATGAAGGGGCAGCTGGGCAGTGACTTTTTAAAAAACGAGACTTAGTCTAATTTTTGACATTCTTCTTCTTCCTTGGGCGATTTTAGAGCATTTCAAAGGGGATAATCGACCTAGCTACTGTAAGGTAAGTGATTCCTACTCTAAGTATTAGTTTAATACTTGAATTTTCAAGTAGATTAACCCATTAATTAGTAAGAAATTAGGGGTTAGAGTAAAAACCTAGGTTTTATGGAAAATGAGAGAATTACCGAGGAATTGGTTATGAAATCATATGAAAACTATATATTAATGATCCTTAGGCTATGGGTGAGTGTTTCCTTCAAAAATTTCCGCAATCCGAGCATGTGGCCCGGGGGTGTATTTTGGGATTTTTCAAAGTGAGTTGAAATAACTAATTAAATAGGGGAATTTCATACTTTTGAGTATAAATTAATTTATTTATGCAACATTTGACCTGTTTCGAGTCCTTGGGAGACGAGTTTGGAGTTTCGGGCACATTCTTGACCCGTAAAGTAGGCTCGACGCGAGGTGAGTCTCCTTTCTAACCATGTAAGAGGGAATTGTCCCCATAGGTGATCATAAATAATTGCATGTCTTAATTTGTGGGGGCTACACACGCACGAAGTGACGAGAGTCCGTGCGTAGCTGCTGTTATGCCTTGTCGGGTAGATTAGGATTCGCAATCATGCTTTATGTGTCGTATTTGCGATCTTGCAAGTGGTCTAGGTAGTATAATATCCTTGAATATCACATATGAAGGCCTAGGAGGTTATATTTCGATGTTGACATTATTGAATCCTTTCTTTGCTAAGTATGATCCCTGATAAAATATCCGAAATTCCTGATGATTATGTATATGTATACGGGAACCTGTGTCGTATGTATGATCCGCGAGCGGGGTAGCCCTAGTATTATGTTAACCGTGTCGCATGTTCGATTCGCGAGCGGGGCATATAGATGCATCTATGGTTCGAGTCGTTCGACCCTCGGCGGTGCACATTTACTTTGCACATCGTATCGGTCGTACGTTCACGGCCTGCCATGTGTTTGATGAATGATGGGAAGCCTTGTAATTGTATTTGTTGATTTTATAGGGAAGGTTAAGTAGCTTGCATGCTATGGAAGTTAATACGTAAAGGTACTAGAGAAAGTTATTTGATGCTCATTTCTTTATTATTGTTCATTACTGCTATTTTTGTTTAGTCTGTATTTATTGTATATTGTTTGGCCCTAGTCAGTATCACTTCGACCTCTCGTCACTACTTCTTCGAGGTTAGGTGGGATACTCACTGGGTACATATTTGTTTATGTACTCATGCTATGCTTCTGTACTTAATTGTACAGGTTCTGAGGCTGGTGCATCTGGTTATCAGGCCAGAGCTCGACCCTGAGTTATATCTGGACTTGACTTCACGGTGAGCTGCTTCCCTTGATGATTCTCAGCAACACTATGGAGCCCTCTTTTGTTTATTCCTGTCTACTTCTTTCAGACAGTAGGACAATTTATTTCATCTTTTGCATACTCTACCAGTACGTATGTCGACTTGTGACACTAGTTCCTGGCACATACGTAGTAGACATTATAT
The DNA here is from genome assembly GCA_005239495.1 of Nicotiana undulata. Taxonomy (NCBI): domain Eukaryota; kingdom Viridiplantae; phylum Streptophyta; class Magnoliopsida; order Solanales; family Solanaceae; genus Nicotiana; species Nicotiana undulata. The sequence continues at coordinate 21,411 of ML279164.1, read as the reverse complement.
CTTTTGGGGTTGTATATACATTGGTTTATGATCCTTTATGGCTACATTTGTTTAAGTTAGTTGTTTTTTTCGTTTCTACTTAATGTCTTAAACTTGAATTGGGTAAGTGTTGCAAATCAAGTAAAATTTTCTAGTAAGTAAATGGTTGGCTCGCCCGGCTACGGTGTTGGGCGCCATCACGACCTGAATTAAGATTTGGGTCGTGACATAAACAACCTCGGGAAGAACCAAAGGAAAATACTCCAAGTGTAGAAGATCCAAGGCGTAGCAGCGTCAAAGAACATCTACTTCCTTGGGACCAAATTTTGTGACATTCTTGCTTGAAAATGAACCTCAAACTTTTAAAGCAGTTATGTCGTCTTCTGATTCAGCATTTTGGAAAGAGGTAGTCGATAGTGAGATTCAATCAATTTTGGATAACCATACATGGGAATTGGTTGATATTCCTCCTGGAAATAAGCCTTTAGGTTCGAAATGGATCTTTAAACGAAAAATGAAAACTGATGGCATTATTGACAAATATAAGGCAAGACTTGTTGTCAAAGGTTATAGGCAAAAGGAAGGCCTTGATTACTTTGACACCTACTCGCCAGTAACGAGAATAACATCTATTAGGATGTTAGTGTCATTAGCGGTCGTGTATGGTCTTGAAATCCATCAACTGGATTTTAAAACAGCTTTCTTAAATGGAGAATTGGAGGAAGAGATTTACATGGAACAACCTGAGGGTTTTGTGGTTCCTGGTAAAGAAAAGAAAGTGTGCAAACTTGTTAAGTCGCTTTATGGACTTAAACAAGCACCCAAATAATGGCATGCCAAATTTGACCAAACAATGTTGGCAAGTGGGTTTAAAATCAACGAGTGCGACAAATGTGTTTACATTAAAAACACTCCAGGTCATGAAGTTATTGTTTGTTTATATGTTGATGACATGTTGATAATTAGCAAAAGTATGGCAGATATAAATGCTACAAAGCGCATGTTGGCTAGCAAATTCGACATGAAAGACTTAGGAGTTGATGATGTGATCTTAGAAATATGAATTCACACGCCACAAGGTCTAGCATTATCACAATCTCACTACATAGAAAAGATACTTGACAAGTTCAAGTATTTGGATTTCAAAATTGCCAAGACTCCAATTGACGTGAGTTATGCACTTCAAAAGAATGAAGGTGAAAGTGACTCACAACTGGACTATGAAAGAGTATTGGGAAGTTTGATGTATATCATGAATTGTACGCCACCGGATATAGCATGTGCTATTAGCAAACTGAGTCGGTTTACAAGTAATCCCAATCATATACATTGGATGGCAATGGAACGAGTTTTGGGGTATCTAAAACATACCCAAAATTATGAGTTGCATTATAACAAATATCCCTCCGTGATCGAGGGATATAGTGATGCAAATTGGATCACCGGATCATCTGTAGTTAAATCCACGAGTGGATATGTTTTCACAATTGGGGGTGGAGCAGTGTCTTGAAAATCATCCAAACAAGACGTGCATCGCTCGTTCTACAATGGAATATGAATTCATAGCTTTAGATAAGGCCGGTGAAGAAGCTGAATGGCTCCGAAATTTCTTGGAAGATATTCCATTTTGGCCCAAACCTTTAGCACATATTTGTATACATTGTGATAGTCAAGCGACAATAGGCAGGGCAGGGAGCGTTATGTATAACAAAAAATCTCGTCATATACGACAGAGATATAATATTGTTAGACAACTACTCTCTAGTGGTTTTATCACAATCGACTATGTAAAGTCAAGAGACAACGTGTCGGATCCACTTACAAAAGGCCTATATAGAGAGGCAGTTGAAAGATCGTCAAAGAGAATGGGGTTAAGTCCTGGGACAAGTCATCATGGAGGTAACTCTACCTAGCAGACTGGAGATCCCAAGAGCTAGGTTCAAAGATATCAAACAAAGTTATGAATGACGGTTCAACATTGTCAAATAACTCAACTCATTCTCGTGATGAAGACAATGTTCAAAATCAAGGTAAAGCATTAAGGTTTTTTCATGAGTCAATAAAGCTTAAAGTGTTTTAATGATTTGCTAAGTCTGGCAGGATATGACCAGATAGTGTGTCTTTAGGATTACACATTTAGGAATCACCTATGTGAGTGTGAAGTGTAAGCCACTTCAAGGGGAATGAAAGTAACGGCCCATTCTCTAAGCACTCATGAAACCAGGCGGTGCTCATGGCTTAAACTAACACAACCGTGAGAACCATAGATGCTTAAGGATTGATTGTGTGACTTATGTTGTCTAGGTATACAACAAAGCTCGACGGTTCAAAGATATCAAATCTACCGATTGTCCGAGTATATCCGATATCAGTTCACTACGGAAAGTTCAAAGGGAAACCTACTTATCCAGATGCAATTAATTCTTGCATGTAAAATACACTCACCTCCGTGCATTCCTTTATTTTATAGTCATTCCCCATTCATATGGGGGATTGTTGGTCTTTAAGCTTAGTGTAGCTTAATTTTAAGCTTGGTGTAGCTTAAAGAGAATGAATGGGAAATGGTGAGAAAAGAAATGGAGGGAAGTGAAATTTTGAATTAGTGCACTTTGTCCCTCATTGGAAGAAGGAAAGAAAATCTATGTGTATATATATATAGAGACTCTTCTTCTAGATCTTAAAGAGATGAGAAGAAGGCAAATCTCGCGCTGACTTCGACTTCGGCTTCGGCTTCAGATTCATTCAAAGATCGATTTATTGATTAATCCTTTTGGACAAAATTCCTTCAAAGTATTTAATTAAATTAATTAACGAAAATTCAATCCGGAATAACCCATGACCCGCGACCCGGTCGGGTCCATTTTTCTTTCCCGAATTATTTTAAATCCCGTTTTAATTTTTTTGCAATATTCATACCTGTTCCAACAACTATGGCTGTTCTGAAAGGTTGCAAAACTTGTCACGACCTGAAATCCCACCTTCAGGCCGTGATGGCGTCTAACGTTGAACCCGCTAGACAAGCCAACGTTTTGGTTAAATTTACTATTTCCTTCATTTATGATATCTAAAAGAAAAACAATAAGTATGAACAATTGAATAAGAATGCGGAAGCTAAGAATTTATCAACTTATATAATAAATATTACGAAATTCCGTACATAAACCGCCAGAACTGGTTTCACAATTTCACGGACAGTCTAGTATTACTAAAAACAAGAGTCTGAAATAAACAGATGTAGATGTCTAGAAATACAAGATACGACAGAAAGGGAAGAGATAAATGGTGACGCCAAGGCCTGCGGACGCCTGCAGGACTACCTCGGTATCGCCGTGGACTGAAGGATACTCCCTCGCTCAATGTCCACTGGGTTCGGTGATGTAATCTGCACAACATAAAGAAGTGCATGTGTAGCATCAGTACAACCGACCCCATGTACTGAGTAAGTGCCGAGCCTAACCTCGGCGAAGTAGTGACGATGCTAGGACACAACAAATAACGAACACCTGTGCAACTCAATAATATAATAAAGAAGTAATGACAAGAAATAACAGATAAGCACAAAAATGGGGTTAACATGCTAGGGAAAAGGGGCAACAATTCACTGAAATGACAGAACAAGATAACAACTTAAATGTATAAACAACAACAGGAATTAATAACTCTGAACGAATAAATAAACAGAACGGCACGGCATGTCCCCTCGTGATATAACATCACAAAACACTCGGCACGGAATGTCCTCTCGTGCATAAATAAATAATCACTCGGCACGGAATGTCCCCTCGTGCAATAAATGAATAAACACTCGGCACGGAATGTCCCCTCGTGCAAATAAATAAACAAACACTTGGCACGGAATGTCCCCTCGTGCAAATAAATAAATAAATAAACACTCGGCACGGAATGTTCCCTCGTGCGTAACCTCACAAAACACTCGGCACGGAATGTCCCCTCGTGCATAACATATATAAAAGCAACATGACAGAAAAATTCAACAATATTAAACCTTAAATGCACAGAAATGTTCAACAAGAATTCTACCATCCCGGCAAGGGACACAGCTATAACCAATCTCACTCAGAAGTACAACTAAACCAATAATTCTCAACCGAAGGAATAATCAATAATATTCTACATCATGAATTACCCTCAATGCATAACTTCCAGAATGACATTTACTTCATAGCACAGAGAATATCAATGAAAGCTACATCTAGTACTAAAATTCGACTCACGGGCATGCTTGACCAAAACATATAGTTACTCGTCACCTCACCTATACGTTGGACATGGTATTATCACATAGCAATTAAGACTCAACATCTATTCCCTCAAGCTAAGGTTAGGCCAAACACTTACCTCGGCTCCAAGAATCCAAATCAAGCCTCTAGCACCACTTTTCCTTTCGAATCTGACTCCGAAACAATCGTATCTAGACATAATCGACTCAATAACATCAATAAATGCTAAACAAATCAATCCCAAGGCTAAATTATAGAATTCCTAATATTCTTCCCAAATTTTCAAAAATCGACCCCTGGTTCCCTTGGTCAAAACACGAGGTTCGGACCAAAACCCGATCACCCATTCCCCCACGAGCTCGAATATACAATTGGTTTTGAAATCCGACCCCAAAACGAGGTCAAATTCCCAAATATTCAAAAAGCCCTAACTCTACCCAAAATCTCAATTTCTACCATTTAATTCCTTGATTTTAGGCCTAGAATCTAATGAATGTTGATGAAAATGGAAGAAAACGAGGTTAGAATTACTTACCTAAGAGGTTATGGTGAAGGAACTCTTCAAAGGTCGTCTATGGGGTTTGGAGAAGAAGGGGGTTTATGAATTTTTGTAAAATCCCGTAATGAACATTCAGTTTTTGACACTTATAAGAACTGGGCGTTTTAGGTCCATGCGATCGCGGAGATAGAGTTGCGATCGCATAGAGGACTGTTTATTTAAACCACGCGATCGCGAAGAAGCCTGTGCGATCGCAGAGCTCTACAGACCCCACCCTACGCGATTGCAGACCATTAGGTGCGGTCGCACTGTACCTCTACTAGCCCCACCCCCAGCTCTCCTATACATGTGCGGTCGCAGATCCACCTATGCGATCGCATAGAGTAACTGACCCCTCCCCCTACTCAAATCTATGTGATCGCAACTATACCTATGCGATCGCAAAGTGTAACACACCAGAAACCAGCAAACAACATAAACACCAGAAATGTTCCTAAGTTTTGCACTACGACACCTACCCGAAACTCACCCGAGCCCTCGGGGCTCAAAACCAAGTATACACACAACCTCAAAAACATACCACGGACTTATTCGAGCAATTAAATCACCAAATTAATATAAAAAACAACGAATTAAACCTCAAAATCTATAAAAATTCTCAAAACATCTTAAACCTCAAATTTTCCATTTTTAGTCCGAATCACGTCAAACTAAGTCCGTTTCTTACCAAATTTCACAGATAACTCATATAAAACATATTGAACCTGTTCCGGGCTCCGGAACTATAATACAGGCCCGATATCACAGGTTTCACATCAAATCTCATTTTCATAAACCTTTATATTTTTTAGAAAACAATTTTCTTTAAAAATTCATTTCTCGGACTTGGGACCTCGGAATTCGATTCCGGGCATACGCCCAAGTCCCATATTTTCCTACGGAACCTCCGGGACCGTCAAATCATGGGTCCAGGCCCGTTTACCAAAAATGTTGACCAAAGTCAACTTTATTCAAATAATTATTATGAAATCGTCATTTTATCAATTTTTCCACATAACGGCTTCCCGGCTACACGCCCTGGCTGAGCACGCACATCGAGGTCAGATAAAAGGAGACTTCCATGGCCTCGGAACACAGATTTAGCTAAAATTACACGAGATGACCTTTAGGGTCATCATAATCTCCACCTCTAAAGAAAACGTTCGTCCTCGAACGGACATAGAAAAGTACCTGAATCGGGGAAAAGATGGGGATATCGGCTCCTTATATCGGAATCGGACTCCCAAGTGGCTGCCTCAACAGGCTGACCTCTCCACTGAACACGAACTGAAGGATAACTCTTCGATCTCAACTGACGAACCTCCCAAGCTAATATGGCTATCGGCTCCTCCTCATAAGTCAAATCATTGTCCAACTACACACTGCTGAAGTCAAGTACATGAGAGGGATCGGCAACATACTTCCGAAGCATGGATACATGAAACACCAGATGCACGGCTGATAAACTCGGTGGCAAAGCAGTTCTGAAGGTCACCTCCCCTACCTGATCAAGAATATCAAATGAACCAATGTACCTAGGGTTCAACTTGCCCTTCTTTCCGAACCTCATCACACCCTTCATGGGCGACACTCGAAGAAATACCCAGTCTCCTATCAAAAATGCCAAATCACGAACTCTGCGGTCTGCATAACTCTTATGCCTGGACTGAGCTGTACGAAGTCTATCCTGAATGATCTTCACCTTGTCCAAGGCATCCTGAACTAACTCAGAACCCAACAATCTAGCCTCTCCCAGCTCGAACCAGCCAACTGGCGACCGACACCGCCTACCATACAATGCCTCATACGGATCCATCTGAATGCTCGACTAATAGTTGTTGTTGTAGGAAAACTCAGCTAAAGGCAAAAACTTATCCCATGAACCTCATAAATCAATGACACACGCTCGTAACATATCCTCTAAGATCTGAATAGTACGCTCGGACTGTCCGTCCGTCTGAGGATGAAATGTTATGCTCAACTCAACATGCGTGCCCAACTCACGCTGAAATACTGTCCATAAATAGGAGGTAAACTTAGTACCACGATCAGATATAATGGACACGGGCACACCATGCAAGCAAACAATCTCCCTCATGTAAATCTTTTCCAACTTTTCCGAAGAATACGAAACTGATACTGGAATGAAGTGTGCTGACTTGGTCAGCCTATCCACAATGACCCACACCGCATCAAACATCCTCTGAGTCCGTGGGAGTCCAACTACGATATCCATGGTGGTACGCTCCCACTTCCACTCAGGAAGCTCAATCTGCTGCATCGAACTACCGGGTCTCTGGTGCTCGTATTTAACCTGCTGACAGTTCAAGCACCGAGCTACATATGCTACAATATCCTTCTTCATCCTCCGCCACCAATAATGCTGCCGCAAATCCTTGTACATCTTTGCGGCGCCCGGACTAATGAATACCGGGAAATATGGGCCTCCTGCAATATCAACTCACGAATACCATCAACATCAGGTACACAAATGCGACCTTGCATCCTCAAAACTCCCTCATCATCAACTGTGACCTGCTTGGCACCTCCATGCCGGACCGTATCTCTAAGAACACATAAATGATGATCATCATATTGCCTAGCCCGAATACGATCATACAATGAGGAACGGGCCACAGTATGGGCCAAAACACTGCCAGTCTCAGAAACCTCCAATCTCATAAACCGGTTGGCCAAAGCCTGAACATCCAAAGCAAACGGTCGCTCTCCGACTGATAGATAGGCAAGACTACCCATGCTGGCCGACTTTCGGCTCAAAGCATCGGCCACTACATTGGCCTTCCCCGGATGATATAAGATGGTAATGTCATAATCCTTCAACAGCTCTAACCATCTCCTCTGCCTCATATTCAACTCTTTCTGCTTGAATAGATATTGCAAACTCTTATGATCCGTGAACACTTCACATGGCACCCCATACAGATAATGCCTCCAAATCTTCAACGCATGAACAATAGCTGCTAACTCCAAATCATGAACCGGGTAGTTCCTCTCATGGACCTTCAACTGGCGTGAAGCATAAGCTATAACTTTGCCAACCTGCATCAACACTGCACCGAGTCCAACCCGTGAAGCATCACAATACACAGTATAAGGCCCTGAACCTGTGGGAAAAACTAACACCAGTGTCGTGGTCAAGGCTATCTTGAGCTTCTGAAAGTTCGCCTCACACTCATCTGAACACCTGAACTGGGCACCCTTCTGAGCCAACCTGTTCATCGGGGATGTGATAGATGAAAAGCCCTCCACAAATCGGCGATAATAACCTGCTAAGCCCAAGAACTCCGAATCTCTGTAGCTGAGGTGGGTCTAGGCCAACCTCTGACTGCTGAAATCTTCTTAGGATCCACCTGAATACCCTCTGCCGACACAACATGGCCCAGAAATGCCACCGAACTCAACTAGAACTCACACTTAGAGGATTTTTCCATACAACTGACTATCTCTCAAAGTCTGGAGGACGACTCGGAGGTGCTGCTCATGCTTCTCTCAGCTACGGGAGTAAATCAAAATATCATCAATGAAAACAATCACAAATGAGTCCGAATATGCCCTAAACACTCGTTCATCAACTCCATAAAAGCAGCGGGGGCACTTGTCAACCCAAATGACATCACCAAGAACTCATAATGCCCATACCGAGTGCTAAAGGCTATCTTAGGGACATCAGACGCCCTAATCCTCAACTGATGGTTACCAAATCTCAAGTCTATCTTGGAAAACACTGTAGCACCCTGAAGCTGGTCAAATAGATCATCAATCCTCGGCAAAGGATACTTATTATTAATAGTAACCTTGTTCAACTGCCGGTAGTCAATACACATCCTCATTGAGCCATCTTTCTTCTTAACAAACAACACTGGGGCACCCCAAGGAGAAACACTAGGCCTAATGAAGCCTTTATCCAACAAATCCTGCAATTGATCCTTTAAATCCTTCAGCTCCGGCGGGGCCATACGATACGGCGGAGTAGAAATGGGTTGAGCGCCCGGAGCCAACTCAATGCAAAAGTCAATATCCCTATCGGGTGGCATACCCGGCAGGTCAGTAGGGAATACCTCTAGAAACTCACGAACCACGGGCACAGACTCCATAGAAGGAACCTCAGCACTAGAATCACGAACATATGCCAAACAGGCCAAACAACCATTCTCGACCATGCGCAGAGCCTTCATATATGAAATAACTCTACCGAACGAATGACTAGAAGTCCCTCTCCACTCCAAACGAGGTACTCCTGGTAAGGCCAAAGTCACAGTCTTGGCATGACAATCCAGAATAGCATGATAGGGAGATAACCAATCCATCCCCAATATAACATCAAAATCAACTATATCAAGAAGCAAGAGATCTACCTGAGTCTGCAGACCACCAATAACCACTAAGCATGAGCAGTAGACTCGATCTACCAGAATAGAATCACCCACCGGTATAGATACATATAACGGAGTACTCAGGGAATCACAGGGCATAATCAGATAAGGAGAAAAATATGAAGACACATAGGAGAACATAGACCCTGGATCAAATAAAACCGAAGCATCTCTGCTACAAACTGAAACCATACATGTAATAACTACATCATAGGCCTCAGCCTCAAGTCTGGCAGGAATAGCATAGCATCAGGGCGGAGCCCCTCCAACCTGAACATCTCTGGGTTGACCTACTGCGGGATGACCCCTACCTCTGATAGCCTATCCTCCACCTCTAACTGTCTGGCCTCCACCTCTGGTACCTCGACCTCCACCCCAAGCTGGCTGAGGGGGGCGGGAGTGCACCTGGTGCAGGAATTATAGCACGGGAACCCTGATATTGAGTACTACTAGAACCTCGGGGGAAAACCTGGAAATGTGCCCCATACCACCGCAGGTGAAGCAAGACCTCGGCTGCTGAGACTGATGGCCCTGAAACTATCCCTGACGACCAGAATAACCACCCTGGAAGCTCTGAATCGGCGGTGCACTGATAGGAGCTGATGGTTCACTGCGGGATACCTGAAGTGCTAACTAGAATGGCCTAGGAGGATGAGCTCTGCCAAAGGAATCTCTGCCTCCAAATGAGGCACCACTGAATCGAGCGAAATGACGAGGTCTCTTGTCATACCCCTGACCACTGCCCTATGATAAGACCCTCCCAATACGCCTGGCCACATTAGCCGCATCCTGGAATGAGATATCAGTACATGTCTCCCTGACCATCTGAAGTCTAATAGGCTGAGCTAGACCCTCAATAAACCTCCTCACCCTCTCACGATCGGTGGGGAGTGTCATGATAGCATGCCGGGCCAAAGTGATGAACCTGGTCTCGTACTGTGTGACAGTCATAGATCCCTGTTGGAGGCGCTCAAACTGCCTCTGATGGTCCTCTCTCTGATTGGTTGGAAGAAACTTCCCCAAGAATAACTCGGAGAATTGAGCCCAAGACAAAGGTGCAGACCCAGCTGATCTGGTCAAGCAATAGTCCCTCCACCAAGTCTTGGCGGTACCAGAATGACGGAGTGTGGTAAAATCAACTCCATTGGACTCTACGATGCCCATGTTCCGAAGAACCTCATAACAACTGCACAAGTAATCATGGGGATCCTTTTATGGTGCACCAGTAAAAATAGTAGGGAATAACTTGGTGAACCGATCCAATCTCCACAAAGAATCGGCAGACATAGCTGCTCCCTAAATTGTCGGTGCTACAATCCCTGGCTGAGCTGCTCCAGCTGTTTGAGGTGCTGGAGTCTGGAACTGAGGAGCTAGTTGCTCTAGTGTGCAGGTAGAAGGAGTCTGGGTCCCTCCCGTAGCCTGAGAGACGGTTGGTGTAGTAGGAAGAAGACCAACTTGAGCCACGCTCTCCATAAGTCCCACCTAGCGGACAAGAGCGTCCTGAAGTACCGGGGTGGCAATGAACCCCTCTGGGACCCGAGCTGGTCCAACTGGAACTGTCTGAGAAGGAATTTCCTCGGCAAACTCTACCTGAGGATCCTCCACTGGGGTTGCTTCTCCGGGCTGAGCCCGTCCCCAGCCTCGGTCTCTAGCACGGCCTCGTCCTCGGCCCATCGTAGGAGTTGCGACCGGAGTATCGGGCTGCTGATCAGAACCTAGGGAAGCACGCGTCCTCGCCATCGGTGAGAGAATAGAATAGAAACTCCATTAGTATTCAGAACGCAAGTCACACGACAGAGAAGAATAGATGTGAAGTCATTCCTAACTTTTCAGCCTCTGGGGGATAAGTACATACGTCTCCGTACCGATCCCTCAGACTCTACCAAGTTTGTCCGTGAATTGTCAGACCTAAGCAACCTAGTGCTCTCATACCAACTTGTCACGACCCGAAATCCCACCTTCGGGCCGTGATGGCGTCAAACTTTGAACCCGCTAGACAAGCCAACGTTTTGGTTAAATTTACTATTTCCTTCATTTACGATATCTAAAGGAAAAATAATAAGCATGAACAACTGAATAAGGATGCGGAAGTTAAGAATTTATAGACTTATATAATAAATATTACGAAATTCCGTACATAAACCCCCATAATTGGTTTCACAATTTCACGGACAGTCTAAGATTACTAAAAATAAGAGTCTGAAATAAACAGATGTAGCTGTCTAGAAATACAAGATACAACAGAAAGGGAACAGATAAATGGTGACGCCAAGGCCTGCAGACGCCTGCAGGACTACTTCGGTGTCGCCGTGGACTGAAGGATACTCCCTCGCTCAATGTCCACTGGGCGCGGCGCTGTAATCTACACAACATAAAGAAGTGCATGTGTAGCATCAGTACAACCGATCCCATGTACTGAGTAAGTGCCGAGCCTAACCTCGGCGAAGTAGTGACGAGGCTAGGACACGACAAATAATGAACACCTGTGCAGTTCAATAATATAATAAACAAGTAATGACAAGAAATAACAGATAAGCACAAAAATGTGGTTAACATGCTAGGAAGAAGGGGCAACAATTCACTGAAATGACAGAACAAGATAACAACTGAAATGTATAAACAACAACAGGAATTAATAACTCTGAACGAATAAATAAACAGAACGGCACGGCATGTCCCCTCGTGCTATAACCTCACAAAACGCTCGGTACGGAATGTCCCCTAGTGCATAAATAAATAATCACTCAGCACGGAATGTCCCCTCGTGCAATAAATGAATAAACACTCGACACGGAATGTCCCCTCGTGCAAATAATTAAATAAACACTCGTCACAGAATGTCCCCTCGTGCAAATAAATAAATAAACACTCGGCACGGAATGTCCCCTCGTGCGTAACCTAACAAAACACTCGGCACAGAATGTCCCCTCGTGCATAACATATATAAAAGCAACAATTTCACAGGAAAATTCAACATTAATAAACCTTAAATGCACAGAAATGTTCAACAAGAATTCTACCATCCCGGCAAGGGACACAACTATAACCAATCTCACTCAGAAGTACAACTGAACAAATAATTCTCAACCGAAGGAATAATCAATAATATTCTACATCATAAATTACCCTCAATGCATAACTTCCAGAATGACAATTACTTCATAGCACAGAGAATATCAATGAAAGCTACATCTAGTACTAAAATTCGACTCACGGGCATGCTTGACCACAACATATATGTACTCGTCACCTCACCTATACGTTGGACATGGTATTATCACATAGAAATTAAGACTCAACACCTATTCCCTCAAGCTAAGGTTAGGCCAAACACTTACCTCGGCTCCAAGAATCCAAATCAAGCCGCTAGCACTGCTTTTCCTTTCGAATCCGACTCTTAAACGATCGTATCTAGACATAATCGACTCAATAACATCAATAAATTCTAAACAAATCAATCCCAAGGCTAAATTATAGAATTCCCAACATTCTTCCCAAAATTCAAAAAATCGACTGCGGGCCCACTTAGTCAAAATACGAGGTTCGGACTAAAACCCGATCACCCATTCCCCCACGAGCCCGAATATACAATTGGTTTTGAAATCTGACCCCAAAACGAGGTCAAATTCCCAAATATTCAAAAAGCCCTAACTCTACCCAAAATCCCAATTTCTACCATTTAATTCCTTGATTTTAGGCCTAGAATCTAATGAGTGTTGATGAAAATGGAAGAAAACGAGGTTAGAATTACTTACCTAAGAGGTTATGGTGAAGGAACTCTTCAAAGGTCGTCTATGGGGTTTGGAGAAGAAGGGGGTTTATGAATTTTTTGTAAAATCCCGTAATGAACATTCAGTTTTTGACACTTATAATAACTGGGCGTTTTTGGTCTATGCGATCGCAGAGATAGAGTTGCGATCGCATAGAGGACTGTTTATTTAAACCACGCGATCGCGAAGAAGCCTGTGCGATCACAGAGCTCTACAGACCCCACCCTACGCGATTGCAGACCATTAGGTGCGGTCGCACTGTACCTCTACTAGCCCCACCCCCAGCTCTCCTATACATGTGCGGTCGCAGATCCACCTATGCGATTGCATAGAGTAACTGACCCCTCCCCCTACTCAAAGCTATGCGATCGCAACTATACCTATGCGATCGCAAAGTGTAACACACCAGAAACCAGCAAACAGCATAAACACCAGAAATGTTCCTAAGTTTTGCACTACGACACCTACCCGAAACTCACCCGAGCCCTCGGGGCTCAAAACCAAGTATACACACAACCTCAAAAAGATACCACGGACTTATTCGAGCAATAAAATCACCAAATTAACATAAAAAACAACGAATTAAACCTCAAAATCTATAAAAATTCTCAAAACTTTTTAAACCTCAAAATTTCAATTTTTAGTGCGAATCACGTCAAACTAAGTCCGTTTCTTACCAAATTTCACAGATAACTCATATAAAATATATTGAACCTGCTCCGGGCTCCGAAACCATAATACGGGCCCGATATCACAGGTTTCACATCAAATCTCATTTTCAAAAACCTTTATATTTTTCAGAAAATAATTTTCTTTAAAAATTCATTTCTCGGACTTGGGACCTCGGAACTTGATTTCGGGCATACGCTCAAGTCCCATATTTTCCTACGGACCCTCCGGGACCTTCAAATCACGGATTCGGATCCGTTTACCAAAAATGTTGAGCAAAGTAAACTTTATTCAAATAATTATTAAGAAATCATTATTTTATAAATTTTTCCACATAACAGCTTCTCGGCTACACGCCCGGGCTGTGCACGCACATCGAGGTGAGATAAAGAAGACTTTCATGCCCTCGGAACACAGATTTAGCTAACATTACACAGGATGACCTTTTGGGTCATCACAACCTCCACCTCTAAAGCAAACGTTCGTCCTCGAACGGACATAAAAAAGTACCTAAATCGAGGAAAAGATGGGGATATCGGCTCCGCATATCGAACTCGGACTCGGACTCCCAAGTGGCTGCCTCAACAGGCTGACCTCTCCACTGAACACGAACCGAAGAAAAACTCTTCGATCTCAACTGACGAACCTGCCGAGCTAATATGGCTACCGTCTCCTCCTCATAAGTCAAATCCTTGTTCAACTGGACACCGCTGAAGGCAAGTACATGAGAGGGATCGGCAACATACTTCCGAAGCATGGATACATGAAACACCGGATGCACAGCTGATAAACTCCGTGGCAAAGAAAGTTTGAAGGCCACCTCCCCTACCTGATCAAGAATCTCAAATGGACCAATGTACATAGGGTTCAACTTGCCCTTCTTTCCGAACCTCATCATGCCCTTCATGGGCGACACTCGAAGAAATACCCGGTCTCCTATCATAAATGCCAAATCACGAACTCTGCGGTCTACATAACTCTTATGCCTGGACTGAGCTGTACGAAGTCTATCCTGAATGATCTTCACCGTGTCCAAGGCATCATGGACTAACTCAGAACCCAACAATCTAGCCTCTCCCGGCTTGAACCACCCAACTGGCGACCGACACCGCCTACCATACAATGCCTCATACGGAGCCATCTGAATGCTCGACTGATGGTTGTTGTTGTAGGCAAACTCAGCTAAAGGCAAAAATTGATCCCATGAACCTCCAAAATCAATGACACAGGCTCGTAACATATCCTCCAAGATCTGAATAGTACGCTCGGATTGTCCGTCCGTCTAAGGATGAAATGATGTGCTCAACTCAACCCGCGTGCCCAACTCACGCTGAAATACTCTCCAGAAATGGGAGGTAAACTGAGTACCTCGATCAGATATAATGGACACGGGAACACCATGCAAGCGAACAATCTCCCTCATGTAGATCTTTGCCAACTTCTCCGAATAATACCAAACTGATACTGGAATGAAGTGTGCTGACTTGTTCAGCCTATCCATAATGACCCACACCGCATCAAACATCCTCTGAGTCCGTGCGAGTCCAACTACGAAATACATGGTGATACGCTCCCATTTCCACTCGAGAAGCTCAATCTGCTGCATCAAACCACCGGGTCTCTAGTGCTCGTATTTAACTTACTGACAGTTCAAGCACCGAGCTACATATGCTACAATATCCTTCTTCATCCTCCACCACCAATAATGCTGCCGCAAATCCTGGTATATCTTTGCGGGGCCCGGATGAATGGAATACCGGGAACTATGGGCCTCCTGCAATATCAACTCACGAATACCATCAACATCAGGTACACAAATGCAACCCTGCATCTTCAAAACTCCATCATCATCAACTGTGACCTGCTTGGCACCTCCGTGATGGACCGTATCTCTAAGAACACATAAATGATGATCATCATACTGCCTGGCCCGAATACGATCATACAATGAGGAACGCGCAACAGTATGGGCCAAGGATATTTTAATTTTTGTACTTAAAATAAAGTAAAAGAGTTAAAACATAGTTAAAATAACGATATTAGGCCTAAACTAAATATTAAATGCTAAAATGTATAAAATTTCGGGGAAGGTCAAAAATTACATGTTTACAGCTGCCCCTCTTTGACTGAAGACACAAAGAATTTTCAGACAAAGAACTACTAGACAGGTTTTTGACCCGACCCTTATTTAGAGACCAAAAACTAAAAGAAAGGAGAATGTGACCGAGCCCTGGTATCTGAGCTGCCTACATATCCTTGGCTATAAAGGAATCAGGCCACATGTAGTTCAGAGGTAGGAAGAGTGATGGAGTATACCGAGGTGAAGAGCCGATGGAGGTTCCATTCCGTCGAGGTTCCGGTCCGCGGCCCTGTTATTACATCAAAATCGAAAATGAAATAGACTAACTAAATCTGTCAACTATGAGTTACAAGATTCCTATCTATAAGTCTTCTGAAGCTTGATCTTGAGTCTTGAATGGTCTTCATGCAGACTTTAGATTTGAACTTTTGCGCTTGCTAGTTGCAGGTGCTGATTTATTCTTCCACGGCTTCAACGGAGCACGATGGGACATGCAAAGCTTGTGACTCAGTCATGTCTTGAGAAATCCACATATTGCCTCCGATTCTGCATTTTGGATACCTCTTCTTCTTTTTTATTTCTTTTCTTCTTTCTTTTTCTTCTTTTATTCTAGATTAAGACTACTTCTGTTGGTCATCTATTGTCGACTCGCATTCTTGTCGCGAGCTTCTGCTACTTCTAACCTGAATTGAATTCTGAAATGACTTCCCTCGTTTTCCAGGTGGGCGCCTGCTACTGACTTGCAACTTGAAATGACTCTGAAATGAATTCTGAAATGTCTTCCCTCGTTCTCCAGGTGGGTGCCTGCAATCAAAACAACAAAACAAACAAAATTTTCCGCCCTAGTTTGCACTCGAGAGATTTGTGAGTTGTTAGAAAAAATGTAAACCACTTATGCTACTGATGCAATGATGGGAATAAACTAAAGACTCGACTAGGATGTGCATCTCCTGTGAGTAAAACCAAGAATGTTTGGCTAGCAAGTGCGTCTGAAAAGAGTAAAACCTGAATGACCCAGACTAGGAAGTGCGTCTCCTAGGGGTGAAACTTCAATGACTCGAACTAGGAAGTGCGTCTCCTAGAACAAAAACATAACCTGAATGACCCAGACTAGAAAGTGCGTCTCCTAGGGGTGAAATCTCAACTTAGGAAGTGCGTCTCCTAAAACAAAACTATAACTTGAAAGACTCAGACTAGGAAGTGCGTCTCCTAGGAGGTGAAACTTCAATGACTCGAACTAGGAAGTGCGTCTCCTAGGAATGAACTTAAATGACCCACAACTAGGAAGTGTGTCTCCTAGGGGTGAAATCTCAATTTAGGAAGTGCGTCTCCTAAAACAAAACTATAACTTGAAAGACCCAGACTAGGAAGCGTGTCTCCTAGGGATGAACTTAAATTACTCAAACTAGGAAGTGTGTCTCCTAGGAATGAACTTAAATGAACCAAACTAGGAAGTGCGTCTCCTAAGGGTAAAATCTCAGTTTAGGAAGTGCGTCTCCTAAAACAAAACCTGAAAGACCCATACTAGGAATTGCGTCTCCTAGGGGTGAAACTTCAATGACTCAAACTAGGAAGTGTGTCTCCTAGAACAAAACATAACATGTATGACCCAGACTAGGAAGTGCGTCTCCTAGGGGCAAAACTTAAATGACTCACACTAGGAAGTACGTCTCCTAGGAATGAACTTAACTTAACCAAATTAGGAAGTGCGTCTCCTAGGGATGAAATCTCAATTTAGGAAGTGCGTCTCCTAAACAAAATATGACTTGAAGGACCCAGACTAGGAAGTGTGTCTCCTAGGAGTGAAACTTAAATGAACCAAACTAGGAAGTGTGTCTCCTAGGGATGAACTTAAATTGAACCGAAAACTAGGAAGTGTGTCTCCTAGGGTTAAAAACTCAATTTAGAAAGTGCGTCTCCAAAACAAAATATAACCTGAAAGACCCAGACTGGGGAGTGCGTCTCCTAGGGGTGAAACTCCAATGACCTTAAACTAGGAAGTGCATCTCCTAGGAGTAAAAACTCAATTTAGGAAGTGTGTCTCCTAAAACAAAAGCATAATCTGAAAGGCCCAGTCTAGGAAGTGCATCTCCTAAGGGTGAAACTTCAAGTAACCAAACTAGTAAGTGCGTCTCCTAAGGTGAAATTTCAATTTAGGTAGTGCGTCTCCTAAAACAAAACTATAACTCGAAACACCCAGACTAGGAAGTGCGACTCCTAGGGGTAAAACTTCAATGACTCAAACTAGGAAGTGCGTCTCCTAAGAACAAAAATAACCTGAATGACCCGGACTAGGAAGTGTGTCACGACCCAAAACCTATGGGTTGTGATGGCGCCGGTCACCACTGTCAGGCAAGCCAATCCCTTAATTAGTTGAAATACCTTCTTGTTTGACAATTTCGAAATCGTTGCCTTTATTGCATTTCATAATCAAATAAATAAATTTTTGTAAATTAAACACGACAAGAAATCTATTTAATTCAATAAAACAAGACTCAACACATCCCCAGAACCCGGTGACACAAGTACATGAGCAGTTTCTAAGAATTTATACAATTATACAACTCTTGCCCGAGAAATAAATGGGACAAAGGCAATAGATATAACATGTAAGTACACAGAAGGGAGACTCCGGCAGCTGTGGAACGCCTCTGGATGAATGCAGCCCGTAGAAGTCCCCAAATCGACCATNTACATATATGTACCCAGTGAGTATCCCATCTAATCTCGAAGAAGTAGTGACGAGAGGTCGACTCGATACTCACTAAGGTCCAACAGTAATAAAGTAAGTAGGATGTAAGGAAAACTGTAGGCAAGTAAAACAAATAATCAAGTGCATCAATATCCGGCAACAAATAACAATCTCAAATCAAACAAGTTTGGTATCAGCCGTGGCGTACGGCCCGCTCCCATATGGTACTCACACACATCGCTCCGCCGTGGTGTACGACCCGATCCCATCTTGTAAATCTTCGCCGTGGCATACGACCCGATCCCACCCTGTAGTCTCAATCGCCGTGGTGTACGGCCCGATCCCACCCTGTAGTCTCAATCTCGCTGTGGCGTACAGCCCGATCCCACCCTGTAGTCTCAATCTCACCGTGGCGTACCGCCCGATCCCTCCCTATAGTCTCAATCTCG
Source organism: Nicotiana undulata (assembly GCA_005239495.1). NCBI lineage: Eukaryota > Viridiplantae > Streptophyta > Magnoliopsida > Solanales > Solanaceae > Nicotiana > Nicotiana undulata. The sequence continues at coordinate 2,599 of ML279164.1, read as the reverse complement.
GCGTGACGTATGGCCCGATCCCACCCTGTAGTCTCAATCTCACTGTGGCGTACGGCCCGATCCCATCCTGTAAATCTTCGCCGTGGCGTACGGCCTGATCCCACCCTGTAGTCTCAATCTCGCCGTGGTGTACGGCCCGATCCCATAATATAATCAATCATCACTTTGCCGTGGCGTACGGCCCGATCCCATAATATAATCACTCATCACTCTTCCGTGGCGTACGACCCGATCCCATAATATAATCACTCATCACTCTGCCGTGGCGTACGACCCGATCCCATAATATAATCAATCATCATTCTTCCATGGAGTACGGCCCGATCCCATAATATCCTGTCATGGCGTACGACCCGATCCCAGAATATAATCACTCATCACTCTACCGTGGCGTACGGCCCGATCCCATCCCGTGATTCTCTTATCACACTTTAATCAAGCCAAGTATCACAACATTCAAAGACAACAATGCCAATAACACAAGTATACAAGTCATATCTATGCTACAACAGGGAAAAATAATGAACATGTTGTGTCCTAACTACCCGGACGAAGCAGTAATAGCCACTACGTACGGTCTCTCGTCACTCGGTGCGTACGTAGCCCCCAAACAAGATCACATAGCAAACAAGGTTACCTAGAGGGACAATTTCCCTCTTACGAGGTTAGAAAGGAGACTCACCTCGCTCCAAAGATTCATCACCGGCTTTCAAGCCTCTACGGCGACTAGAAATGGATGTGCACGCTCCCAAACTATCCAAATAATGATAATTCAATGAAAATATACTCAATAGATCATAACCAATTCAAATTACAAAGTTCCTCAGCCCGACTCAATGAAATGACCAAAATGCCCTCGGGCCCACGTGCCCGGACCTCGAAATTTCTTGAAGAAAATCTCTACCCGAAGCTTTACTAATTCAATTACACATTTTACTCAATTATTCATGCTCAATTCATGGCTAAATTCCAAATTTCCAAATTCTAGGTTTCTTCCAATTTTTCTTCAAATTTTCCCTAATTTTCATGTTCTAATCCATGTAATAATCTTGTATCTAACTTGAAATGAGTAGGAGTAACTTACCTTAACATAGAGGAAGAAACTCCTGTCTTGAAGCTCTCCAAAAATCGCCCATGGCTTTGAAAAATGAGAGAGAAATGCCAAAATTCCATTTTAATCAACACTGCCCAGTTCTGCCCTTCTATGCGATCGCATGAAGTCATCTGCGATCGCATAGGCCACCCAGATCACTCCTCCGCCATCGCACAGGCCATTTCCAGCTCCCACCAAAATTCCTTCTCCGCGATCGCACCTTCCCCCTTGCGATCGCACTAGCCTGCCCAGCCCTTCTCCGCGATCTCACACCAACATCCGCGATCGCATAGGACAAAAACCTTGCCCCTCAATTTCCTCTCCGCGATCTCATAGCTAAGGCTGCGATCGCATAGCATTACCAGAAACACCAGAAAATAGCAACAGTAATATACTCCGAAATGACCCGAAACTACCCCGAAACACACCTGAGCCCCTCGGGACCCCGTCCAAACACATGACTCAGTCCCATAACATCCCACGAACTTGCTCGGGGGTTCAAATCACCTCAAACAACGCCGAAATCACAAATCGCACTAAAATCCAACTTTATGAACTTTGAAATTTCTAACTTTCACCTTCGATGCCGAAACCTATCAAATCACGTCCGATTGACCCCAAATTTTGCAGTCAAGTCATATTCGACATTACGAACCTTCTCCAACTTTCGGAATCGCATTCCGACCCCGATATCAAAATTTCCATTTCCGATTGAATTCTTCAAAAACCTTCAGTTTTCTATCTTTAGCCAAATGACCTTAAATTGACTTTCGGATATCCGAATTCACTTCTGATCGCGCTCCCAACTCCAGAATCACCATACAGAGCTATTCCCGGACTCGGAATCCCAAACGGACCTCAATATCATTGAAATGTACTACAAGTCAAACTTAGGAAATTTCCTTAAAATACTGACTTTCCACAATATGCGTTGAACTGTTCCCGGGTTATCCAAAACCCGTTCCGGACATACGCCCAAGTCCGAAATCATCATACGAACCTGCTGGAACCCTTGGATCCTGATTCTGAGGTCGTTTACTCAAAATCCTAGCCTTACTCGATTTCTTCAACTTAAGACTTCTAAAATGAGAATCTTCCTTTAAATTCAACTCTAATCTTCCTGAATTTCAATTCCGACCATATGCACAAGTCAATATACCTTAAATGAAGTTGTTCGTGACTCCCAACTGTTGAACGACGCGCTGGATCTCAAAATGATCGGTCGGGTTGTTACATTCTCCCCCACTTAAAACGGACGTTCGTCCTCGAACATGCCAGGAACTGCCCTAGAATTACCTGGAATCACTGTTTAACACCTCGTGCACTTGCCCGTGCTACAACAACCCAGTTGAGCACATAAGCTTGATCAAATCTGAAGATATCCTCCTCTTATTCATACAATACGTTCCAAACTCACCCGAAATTCTCTGTCATGCCTGATTTTAATATTTGAACACCGTATCAACTACCACACGAGGCACCAGAACACAACTACGTGCCTTTGCT
>MDKH01062272.1:0-32277 GCA_005239495.1 Nicotiana undulata | reverse complement strand
GGAGGGAAGGATGCCAAGGGTCTATTGGAAACAGCCTCTCTACCCTAGGGTAGGGGTAAGGTCAGCGTACACACTACCATCCCCAGACCCCACTTGTGGGATTATACTACGTTGTTGTTGTTGTTGCATCTTTCGGTTTACAGGTTCGAACTTTTACAAGTTTCAAAGTCAAGAGTTCTGAGGTTTATGTATTTTGAAGTTTACGGGTTTAAAAATTATAAAGCTTACGGGTTTGAAATTTCGCGGTTCTAAAAGTTTAGCGGTTCATGAAATTTGTGGGTTCAGAAGGTTGTTGGTTCGAAAGTTTATGGCTTCATGTTTATTATATCAAAATTATTTATGAATACACTTGAGAAGTTATTTTCCTTAATTTGCGTACCAAACACCGAAAAATGAATAAGATTACTATTTGTTTTCTAAGAAAATATTTTCCAATCCACGAAAAATATTTTCCGTTATACCAAACACACCCTAAGTCTTGTAGTTGTATATCATGCTTAATGAGATCTCATATTATCATGTTATTGTCCCTAGTAAGTGTCGAAGTCGACCCTTCGTCACTACTTCTTCGAGGTTAGATTAGATACTTACTAGGTACATAATATTAATGTACTCATGCTACTCTTCTGTACTTAACTATACAGGATCTGAGGCAGGTGAATCTTTTTACAAGTCGGGTGCTTAGATTTGAACCCCATCTCGAGACTTCACGGTGAGCTGTCCTCCGAGCCGTTCTGCGGCAGCTGGAGTCTCTCTTATATTTTATATTTCTGTCTATTTCCTTTTAGATAGTAGGCTAGTATTCTTTTGTATATTCTGCTAGATTGCCCACATACTTGTGACACCAGATCTTAGCATACACATTAGTAGACATATGATTTTGGTATTATTCACATGATTATGGTGTGTACTCGTTGCTTCCGTTTAATTTTTTCACCTCGGTAAATTTCTAAATCCTTTCAACAAATGTAGAATTATAATCCACTTAGTAAATTAAAATAACGAGAAATCACTAGTTTGATCAGTGTTGGCTTGATTAACAACAGCGTTGGGCGCCATCACGGCCCATAATAAAATTGGGTCGTGACATACAAGGAAAAGAAAGTATAACATATATTGAATAATTGTAATAGAATGGGCATTAAGTGTATTAATAATCAGAATATACGTAACCGATAAGAAGCTACTAAGACGGCAAGATCAATACACTGGGAGTTGAGGCTCAAACATAGTATTTTGTTAGAGGTTAAAAATTAAACTCCAGGATTTCTAAATAAACTGAGTAAAGAATCAACAGCTAAGAACACAGCCTCTTCCTAACAAAATACTGCAAAACAAACAAGAATTTAAAGAATATGCAGTGCAGTTAAGTGCATAATTCCCAGTTGAAAAGAATTTGGTGAGGGAGAATGAACGGGCAAGATTGTTTGTAGAGCCACTCGTTATTCTTATTGCGTTGGCTGTTAAAGAAGACCATATTTGTATCGTTATATTTCTATGTTTCTACGTTGCTTCATTGCATAAAGAGTCATAGTTCATGATGACCTGTTGGCGTTCTAGTCGAAGGTTAATACGAAATGGGTTGAAAGATGGTGTGGGAAGATGAAGAATATTCAGCATTACCGTTGCCTTTATATATTTGTAGTGCTTTTTTCCCACTCATTTATTGTTTGAGAAAATGAAAAGAAGAGTTACACCCATGCACATAAAACTGAAACATGCAATTAAAGCACAATCTTTGCTTAATTTAGTAATGGTACAATAATGTACGAAAATGAGAGAAATTGAAAATTTTGGCTATTAATTTTTTCTTTTATAACTGAAATAAGAGATGTTTAAAAATAGTTTTTTTGGTTGTTGAGAAAACGCTAGGATGATTTATTTGGGAGAGGGGTGTCACGACCCGAAAGTCCCCACATCGGAACGTGATGACGCCTAACATTTCACTTGCTAGGTAAGCTAACATTAGAGGGTTCTTAATGCCAAATTTAGCCATTTTCAATGTAAGAACAGTTAAGCTAGAACAGAAACTAAAACAGCTCCGCGGAATAACAAAAACCCGTAATATCTGAAACATTAAGGATCTAGAGTCACGACTCACGAGCTACTATGATTTACTACAAACATAGTCTGAAAAGGAAAATACACTATTTTGAAGTACAGAAACAGTAAATGATAAAACTAGGAAGAGACTCTAGGGTCTCCGGACGCCAGCAGATCTACTTTGGGTCTCCTGACAGCAAATTCAGCAGCTAACCTCTCAATCAGCTAGGGCCGGTACCAAAATCTGCACAAGAAGTGCAGAGTGCAATATGAGTACAACCGACCCAATGTACTCGTAAGTGTCGAGCCTAACCTCGGCGAAATAGTGACGAGGCTAAGACAAGACCCCCACATATTAAACATGTACAAATAACAGTATATGTACAAGAAAAACAACAATAACAGCTACACCATGTACTGCTGGAGGGGAACATGCTAATGGGGAAAACAAGATATAAGAGATACTGCATATGTGATAACCAGAATTTTCGATAAGCCATAAATCAGTAAAAATAATTAAACATCGTAAAATAAGTTGCACGACATCACCCTTCGTGTTTTTATTATCAACCTCACAATGAAACAAAATGTTGCACGGCATCACCCTTCGTGCTTTTACTCTCAACCTCACAATGTAAATCAATGATACGACACGACATCACCATTCGTGATGTACACTCTCAATACGATACGACAACACCCTTTGTGCATTACACTCTCAATATGGCACGGTATCACCCTTCGTGCATTAACACTATCTGTAACGACCCGTCCGGTTGCTCCGTAGAATATGCACATTATTCATGTTTCTGCTTCGTTATGCATTCCTTAGTATGTTTATGGTGTGTTGGGGTCGGTTGATGCGGGTTCGGAATGATGGTAGTGGGAATTGAGACACTTAGTCTCTTTAAATAGCCTTATAGTTGAAAAAGTCAACTAGGAGTTGACTTCTTGGTAAGCGATCTCGAAATGCGTATTTTATGGCTCTGCTAGATTCTTTAGGTGATTTGGAACTTAGAAATGTGTTCGGAATGAAGTTTTGATATCCGGTGTAGAATTAGGCTTGAATTGGCGAAAGTTAGTATTTGTCGATTTCCGGTCGGCAGTGGAAAATAGGCTATAGGGGTCGGAATGGAATTATGGAAGTTGGAGTAGGTTCATAATGTCATTTTGGATGTTCATGTAAATTTTCAGGTCAATCGGAGGTGTTTTGGATGGTTTCGGCATCATTGGTGAAATTTAGAAATTTCAAAGTTCATAGGCTTGAATTTGATGTGATTTTGATGTTTTTGCGTTGCTTTTGGTGTTTCGAAGGCTCGACTAAGTTTGAATGAAGTTATTGGATGTGTTGGTATGTTTGGTTGAGGTCCTGGGGGCCTCGGGTGTATTTCGGATGCTCAAACGGGCATTTTTGGCCTTTGGGAGTTTGCTGGTTTTCTTGGTGTTCGCGTAAAGGAGTCGTAGGCAGCAGGGATTTGAGTTTTACTCTACGCGGTCGTATGAAGCCAACCGCGATCGCGTAGGTTGAGTTAGTTGAGTTCTGCGATCGCGAGCAGGACCCTGCGTTCGCGTAGAGGAATAAAATTGGCGTGTGTTGATTACTCTCCGCGATCGCGACTGGAAGTCTGCGATCGCGATGAAGAAAAAATGGCATGGGCAGAAAGTATAAAAGTTCAAAACGAGGGTTTTAGGCCATAACTCAAAACACCATTAGAGAGCTCGGGAGAAGGAGGATTTGGAAGAGATTTACAGTGGGATTCTTGTGGTAAGTGTTCTTCAATCACTTTTGGTCTAATTTCATGAATTTCTCTTGATTTTTATCATGTAATTTAAGGAATCAAAGTGGAAACTAGGGAAAAGTGGGAGGAAAATTTGGGAAATTCTTTTGATGATTTGAATGTGTATTTGAGGTCGGATTTTGGTAAATTTGATATGGGTAGACTCTTGAGAGAATGAGGGTTCTAGTTTTGTGATTTCATCGAACTTCGCGACGTGGGCCCGGGTGACGGGTTAAGCCAATTTCGGGAATTGTGCCTAATTTTGATAGTTTTCGATTGGGGTTCGTCTCCCTAGCATATTTTGATGTTAATAATCTGATTTTGATAGACTCTGAGCATTTGGGAGCCGGTTCGAGGGGCAAGAGCATCGCGGAGTAGTTTACTATTTTGAGGTAAGTAACGATTGTAACTCTAGACATGAGGGTATGAAACCCCGAAATTTGACATTGTTTGACAAATGAGGTGACGCACATGCAAGGTGACGAGCGTGTGGGCGTGCACCGATAGGGATTGTGACTTGGTCCGTCCCGTAGCGACTATTAAGCCGCATAATTATATTGGAATCATATAATATCCTGTATTTTAGAGAATTATACTTATTATGGGTTGTAAGCCATATTTGGGGCCTTGTGTCGGTCTGTATAGACCCTCAGGGGTATTTTTACACTGTCCTCTCACTATCTTGATAAATAATTTGTGAACTCAGTCATGCCTACTATTTATTGCTATTTTCACTATTACCACCATGTTTTAGAGTGTGGTGAGGTATTTTGGGCTGAGTCCCGTGATGTTGAGGTGAGTTGCCCGAGTGGCTTGTGAGGATGACTGAGTGAGGGCGAGAGCCGAGTTTGTGAGGATAGTTATGGATCGGGCTGCACGCCGAAACAGATATTATATGGATCGAGCTACATGCCGTAGCATATGTATATTGGATCGGGCTACACGTCGTAGCATATGTATATTGGATCGGGCTGCACGCCGCAGCAATATAGTGATTGGGCTGTAGGAGCCCCTCCGGAGTCTGTACACCCCCAGTGAGCACAGTCGACTATATATATTGGATTGGGTTGTACGCCACATCATATGTTATATGGATCCGGTTGCACGCCGCAACATAGATCATATGGATCGGGCTGCACGCCGCAGCAGTTGAGTGGATATCTGGTACTTGTTGAGTGAGAGTGCTTAGTGTGAGCATGAAATCCTGATAGTAGAGTCACGAGTGACTGAGATTCATTGTTATGAGAGATATTGTGCCTGAATGGCTGTTACATTGTGAATTTTACTGTTTTCCCACTCTTCTTTAAACTGAGCCTTTTAATAAAAGTTGAGTTACTATTTTATGAAATCAAGATTTATAAATGCTCGTCACTACACTCAACTTTTTAGTTACTTTGGTTACTTACTGAGTTGGCGTACTCACGTTACTCCTTGCACCTCTGTGTGCAGATTTAGGTACCGGACCGTCTCGCTAGTTGATTTTCTAACGTGCTTGGAGTTGTTCGAGGATCGAGGTAGCTGCTCAGCGTTCCCAACTCACCTCCTTTCCTTTCCCCAGTTCATAGTTTTGTCTTTCATACTTCAGACATCTGTAGTAGCAGAATCACTTTACTATACATTGTATTTATCATCTTAAATGCTCATGACAGTTGACTCCAGAGGTCTGGGTCGGTATTAGATTTTGATCATTCAGATTATTATTTTTCTTGTTGAACTTGTCTTAAAAAGGAAATCTTTATCAGAATATAAGGAAATATTTATTATAAACGGATAAGTGTTGAGCTCATTGTATTAGAGGGCTAGCCTAGTTCCATGAATCACAGACCTTAGTGATTTGGGGTCGTGACAAGTTGGTACCAAAGCCCTAGGTTGCATAGGACTCAACGGTCATGAGCAGGTTTAGTAGAGTCTTGCAGATTGGTATGGAGACGTCTGTACTTATCTTCGAGAGGCTACAGAACCCTTAGGGAAAATCTCAATTTCTTGAATTCTGTCCTGCCATTGTGTTGATTATGGAAATCTAAATTTCTGTTGTTTCACTCTCTCACAGATGGTGAGGACACGCACTACTGATCAGGGTGACCAGACACCAGTTAGACCAGCGAGAGGTCGAGGCCGTGGTAGAGGTAGGGGACCAGCCCGCGCAGCAGCCGGGGCAGTACCAGTTGATCCCCCTACTGTTCAGGATCAGGTTCCCGCCGCGGGTATTCCAGCGGGGATAAGCTCAGGCATCGGCAGTGCCCATTGTTATTCTGGGTCTTCAGGAGACCCTGGCTAAGATTTTCACAGTATGTACTAGCCTTGCTCAGGCTGTTGTTGTATCTACCACTGCCGCTACATCTCAGACCGGAGGAGGCACTTAGACTCCAGCTGCCCGGACACCTGAGCAGGTTGTACATGGCCTTCAGACACCGGGGGCAGTTCCAGCCCAGCCGGTTGCTCTAGTTCAGGATTTTGTGGTTCCAGCTATGCCAGAGGATGAGCAGCGCAGGCTGGAGAGGTTTAGTAGGCATCAGCCTCTGACTTTCAGCGGCGCAGAGGGCGAGGATGCCCAGGGTTTTCTGGATAAGTGTCAGAGGATACTTCGTACTGCTGGGATTCTAAAGACCAGTGAGGTCTCATTTGCTACTCTTCAATTTTCTGGGGTTGCTTTCACTTGGTGGGAGTCGTATGAGAGGCGTAGTCCTGTTGGAGAAGCACCCCTCACCTGGCAGCAGTTCTCCACTATCTTCTTGGAGAAGTATGTTCCCCTGTCTCACCGGGAGGAGCAGCGTAGGGAGTTTGAACAACTGCGTCAGGGAGAGCTATCAGTTACATAATATGAGATGCGGTTTTTTGAGTTGGCTCGTCATGCTACTGAGTTAGTCCCTACTGATATGGAGAGGATCAAGAGGTTCGTGGATGGCCTCACCTACAAGCTCCGTATTTTGATGACTACAGAGAGAGTATCTGGTGCTGCCTTCGAGCAGGTTGTTGATATTGCTCGAGATATTGAGTCTGTTCGTCGTTAGGAGAGAGAGGAGAGGGAGGCCAAGAGGCCTCGTGGATCTGGTAGTTTCAGTGGTGCCCCTTCCAGAGGGCAGTTTCAGCACAGTAGAGGTCGCCTATTTAGACCTCCCCAGCCAGTCGGCCCAGCTTTCAGCGGTGTATCTTCGGGGCAGGGTCCCCGCAGTTCTCACTCAGGCCGTTCGTCTTTCAGTGCTCTCCCAGCTCAGAGTTTATCTCAGGCTCCATCTATTCAGGGTTCCTCCATGCATGGTTCTTCTGGTGGTTATTCTGGTTCCAGGGGTTCCCTTCAGTCCCCGTCTCCTGCACCAGGGAGTTGTTATGAGTGCGGAGAGTTCGGGAATATGAAGAGGAAGTGTCCTCATCTTCTTGAAGGTCCATCTCAGTTGAGGAGCCAGCCTTCGACTTCAGCTCCAGTCACTTCACCACCCACCCAGGCAGCCAGGGGTGGTGGTCAGTCAGCTAGAGGACACCCTAGAGGGGGAGGTCTAGCAGGTGGAGGTCAGGCGCGTATCTATGCACTTCCAGCTAGTCCCGATGCTATGGCCTCCGATAAAGTGATTATAGATATTATCTTAGTCTGTCACCGAGATGCTTTGTCTTTATTTGACCCTGGTTCCACATACTCTTATGTTTCGTCATATTTTACCCACTTTCTAGGTATGCCCCGTGAGTCTTTAGTTACGTTTGTTCATGTGTCGACTCTGGTGAGCGATACTATTGTTGTGTACTATGTGTATCGGTCGTGTGTGGTATCTATTGGGGGTCTGGAGACCCGAGTGGACCTATTGTTACTTAGCATGGTTGATTTTGATGTGATACTGGCATGGATTGGCTATCTCCATGTCATGTTATTCTTGATTGTCATGCTAAGACTGTGACCTTGGCTATGCCGGGAGTTTCGACAGTTGAGTGGAGAGGTTCTACTGAGTATGTGCCTAGCAGGGTGATTTCTTACCTGAAGGCTCAGCGTATAGTTGAGAAGGGATGTCTATCATATTTGGGTTTTATGAGGGATGTTAGTGGTGAGACTCCTGCTGTTGATTCTGTTCCTGTGGTTCGTGATTTTCCGGACGTGTTCCCTGCAGACCTGCCAGGCATGCCACCTGACAGGGATATTGATTTTGGTATTGACCTGGTGCCAGGCACCCAGCCTATCTCTACTCCACCTTATCGTATGGCACCAGTGGAGTTGAAAGAATTGAAGGAGCAGCTTCAGAAACTCCTAGAGAAGGGGTTCATTCGGCCTAGTGTGTCACCTTGGGGTGCACCGGTGTTGTTTGTGAAAAAGAAGGATGGTTTTATGCGCATGAGTATTGATTATCGGAAACTAAACAAGGTTACGGTGAAGAACCGATATCTTTTACCTCGTATTGATGATCTGTTTGACCAGCTTCAGGGAGCTAGAGTGTTCTCCAAGATTGACTTGAGATCCGGGTATCATCAGTTGAAGTTCCGGGATTCTAACATCCCGAAGACTGCCTTCAGGACTAGATATGGTCATTATGAGTTTCTTGTTATGTCATTTGGGCTTACCAATGCCCCAGCAACCTTCATGCACTTGATGCACAATGTGTTTCATCCTTATCTTGATTCCTTCATCATCATGTTTATTGACGACATATTGGTGTATTTCCGATCCCGGGAGGATCATGAGCAGCATTTGAGAGTTGTGCTTTAGACTCTAAGGGAGAAGAAGTTGTATGCAAAGTTTTTGAAGTGTGAATTCTGGCTTGATTCAGTTGCATTTTTGGGAAATGTGGTGTATTGTGATGGGATCAAGGTAGATCCGAAGAAGGTGGAGGCGGTACAGAGGTGACCTAGACCGACATCAGCTACGGAGATCCACAGTTTCCTTGGGTTGGCAGGTTACTATCGCCGTTTCGTAGAGGGATTTTCATCTATTGCAGCACCTATGACCAGACTGACCCAGAAAGGTGCTCAGTTCAGGTGGACTGAGGAGTATGAGGAGAGCTTTCAGAAGCTCAAGTCATCCTTGACCATAACTCCGGTGTTGGTTTTTCCTACTGGTTCAGGTTCTTATACAGTTTACTATGGCGGCATTATTTGTATGGAGTGCATTCTGAGATTTTCACTTATCATTGTCGTTTGCAGTATCTGCTGAAGCAGAAGGACTTGAATTGCGTCAGAGGAGATGGTTGGAGCTTCTCAAGGATTATGACCTCACTATTTTATATCATCCGGGGAAGGCCAATGTAGTGGCAGATGCCTTGAGGCGCAGAGCAGAGAGTTTGGGGAGTCTAGCCTACCTTCCAGCAACAGAACGACCTTTGGCACTTGATGTTCAGCCTTTAGCGGGTCAGTTGGTGAGATTGGACTTGTCAGAGCCTCCGCGGGTATTGTCTTGTGTAGCCTCCAGGTCTTCTCTTTATGATCATATTAGAGCACGCTAGTATGATGACCGACACTTGCTAGTTCTTCAGGACAGGGTCCGATGAGGTGATGTCGGGGATGTGACTATTGGTGATGACGGGGTCATGAGGATGCAGGGCTGGATTTGCGTTCCCAATGTGGATGGGCTTCGAGAGTTGATTTTAGTAGAGTCTCACAGCTCGCGGTATTCCATCCATTCGGGTGCCGCGAAGATGTACCAGGATCTGAGACAGCATTATTGGTGGCGGAGTATGAAGAAGGATATTGTTGAGTTGTAGCTCGGTGTCTCAACTGCCAGCAGGTCAATTATGAGCACTAGAGGCCAGGTGGATTGCTTCAGAGGTTAGATATTCCGGAGTGGAAGTGGGAGCGGATCACCATGGACTTTGTAGTTGGGCTCCAACGGACTTCGAGGAGATTTGATGCTATATGGGTCATTGTGGATCAGCTGACCAAGTCCGCGCACTTCATTCTTGTTGGTACTACTTATTCTTCCCATCGGTTAACTGAGATTTACATCAGGGCGATTGGCCGATTGCATAGGGTTCCAGTTTCTATCATTTCCGACATAGGTACTCAGTTTTGGAGAGCCATGCAGAGGGAGTTGGGTACTCAGGTTGAGTTGAGCACAACGTTTCATCCTCAGACCGACGGGCAGTCAGAGCGTACTATTCAGATTTTGGAGGACATGTTGCGTGCCTGTGTCAATGATTTTGGGGGTTCATCGGACCAGTTTCTGCCATTCGTGGAGTTTGAATATAATAATAGTTACCAGTCCAGTATTCAGAACGCCTCGTATGAGGATTTATATGGTAGGAGGTGTAGATCTCCGGTTGGTTAGTTTGAGCCCGGCGAGGCTAGGCTATTGGACACAAACTTGGTTCAGGATGCGTTGGATAAGGTGAAGTTGATTCAGGAGAGACTTTGCATGGCGCAGTCTACGTAGAAGAGCTATGCGGACCGGAAGGTCCGGGATGTGTATTTCATGGAGTGAGAGAAGGTACTGCTGAAGGTGTCACCCATGAAGGGTGTTATGAGGTTCGGGAAGAGGGGAAAGTTGAGTCCCAGGTTCATTGGGCCTTTTGAGGTGCTTCAGAGGATTGGAGAGGTGGCTTATAGACTTGCCTTGCCACCCAGCTTATCGAGTGTTCATCTGGTATTCCATGTTTTGATGCTCCGGAAGTATATTGGTGACTTGTCTCATGTTTTTGGACTTTAGCACAATTCAGCTCGAGAGTGATATGTCATATGAGGGAGAGCCAATGGCTATTTTGGGTCGTCAGGTCATAAAGTTGAGGTCTAAGGATATAGCTTCAGTGAAGGTGGTGTGGAGAGGGAAGCCAGTGGAGGAGGTTACTTGGGAGACTGAGCGCGAGACGCGGAGCAGATATCCTCACTTGTTTGAGACTCCAGGTATGTTTCTAGACTCGTTCGAGGACGAACGTTTGTTTAAGAGGGGGAGAATGTAACGACCAGTCCGGTCGTTCCATAGAATTTGCACCATTATTCATGTTTCTGCTTCGTTATGCATTAATTAGTATGTTTATGATGTGTCGGGGTCGGTTGGTGCGGGTTTAGAATGATGGTAGTGGGAATTGAAACACTTAGTCTCTTTAAATAGCCTTATAGTTGGAAAAGTCAAACGGGAGTTGACTTCTTGGTAAGAGATCTCGGAATGCAGATTTTATGGCTCGGGTAGCTTCTTTAGGTGATTTGGGACTTAGGAGTGTGTTCGGAATGAAGTTTTGAACTCCGGTGTAGAATTAGGATTGAATTGGCGAAAGTTAGTATTTGGCGATTTCCGGTTGGCAGTGGAAAATAGGTTATCGGGGTCCGAATGGAATTCCGAAAGTAGGATCAGGTTTGAAATGTCATTTTGGATGTGCGTGCAAATATTTAGGTCAATCAGAGGTGTTTTAGATGGTTTCGGCATCGTTGGTGAAATTTAGAAATTTCTAAGTTCATAGGCTTGAATTTGATGTGATTTTGGTGTTTTTGGTGTTTCGAAGGCTCGACTAAGTTTGAATGAGGTTATGGGATGTGTTGGTATGTTTGGTTGAGGTCCTGGGGGCCTCAGGTGTATTTCGGATGCTCAAACGGGCATTTTTGGCCTTTGGGAGTTTGCTGGTTTTTCTGGTGTTTTATCAGCAGGTTTTCCTTAATTGCGATCGCGTGGATGAATATGCGATCGTGTAGTATAAAGTTGAGGCAGGGAGACTTGTTCTATGCGACCGCGTAATAAGGTTTGCGATCACATAGGTTGGCAGTCTTGACTAGTGCGTTCGCATGGGTATTTTGGCGTTCGCGTCGAGGAGTCGTGGGCAGCAGGGATTTGAGTTTTATTCTACGCGGTCGCGTGAAGCCAACCGCGCTCGCATAGGTTGAGTTAGTTGAGGTCCGCGATCGCAAACAAGACAGTGTGTTCGCGTAGAGGAATAAAATTGGCGTGTGTTGATTACTCTCTGCGATCGCGACTGAGAAAAATGGCATGGGCAGAAAGTTTAAAAGTTCAAAACGAGGGTTTTAGGCCATAACTCAAAACACCATTAGAGAGCTCGGGAAAAGGAGGATTCGGAAGAGATTTTCAGTGGGATTCTTGTGGTAAGTGTTCTTGAATCACTTTTGGTCTAATTTCATGAATTTGTCTTGATTTTTATCATGTAATGTGAGGAATCAAAGTGGAAATTGGGGAAAAGTGGGACGAAAACTTGGGAAATTTTTTTGATGATTTGAATGGGTATTTGAGGTCGGATTTTGGTAAATTTAATATGGGTAGACTCGTGAAGGAATGAGGATTCTAGTTTTATTATTTTCATCGAATTCCGAGACGTGGGCCCGGAGCCCGGGTTTGGCCAATTTCGGGAATTGTGCCTAATTTTGATAATTTTCGATTGGGGTTCGTCTCCCTAGCATATTTTGATGTTCTTAATCTGATTTTGATAGACTCAAAGCATTTGGGAGCAGGTTTGAGGGGCAAGAGCATTGCGGAGTAGTTTTCGGACTATTTTGAGGTAAGTAACGATTGTAACTCTAGACCTGAGGGTATGAAACCTCGGTATTTGACATTGTTTGACAAATGAGGTAAACGCACATTCTAGGTGACGAGCGTGTGGGCGTGCACTGATAGGGATTGTGACTTGGTCTATCCCGTAGCGATTATTGCCGCATGTTTATATTGGAATCATATAATATCCTGTATTTTAGACTCTTATACTTATTATGGGTTGTAAGCCATGTTTGGGTCCTTGTGCCGATCTGTTTAGACCCTCAGGGGTATTTTTACACTGTCCTCTCACTATCTTGATAAATAATTTGTGAACTTAGTCATGCCTACTATTTATTGCTATTTTCATTATTACCACTTTGTTTTAGAGTGTGGTGAGGTATTTTGGCTGAGTCCCGTGATATTGAGGTGAGCTGCCCGAGTGGCTTATGTGGATGAATGAGTGAGGACGAGATACGAGTTTGTTAGGATAGTTATGGATCGGGATGCACTCCGTAGAAGATATTATATGGATCGGGCTACACGCCGTAGCATATGTATATTGGATCGGGTTGCACGCCACAGCAATATAGTGCTTGGGATGTAGGATCCCCTCCGGAGTCTGTACACCCCCAGTGAGCACAGTCGACTATATATATTGGATCGGGTTTCACGCCACATCATATGTTATATTGATCCGGTTGCACACCGCAACATAGATCATATGGATCGGGTTGCACGCCGCAGCAGTTGAGTGGATATCTGGTACTTGTTGAGTGAGAGTGCTTAGTGTGAGCATGAAATCCTGATAGTAGAGTCACGAGTGACTGAGATTCCTTGTTATGAGAGATATTGTGCCTGAATGGCTGTTACATTGTGAATTTTACTGTTTTCCCACTCTTCTTTATACTGAGCCTTTTAATAAAAGTTGAGTTACTATTTTATGAAATCAAGATTTATAAATGCTCGTCACTACACTCAAGTTTTTAGTTACTTTGGTTACTTACTGAGTTGGCGTACTCACGTTACTCCTTGCACCTCTGTGTGCAGATCCAGGTACCGGATCGTCTCGCTAGTTGATTTTCTGACGTGCTTGGAGTTGTTCGAGGATCGAAGTTGCTGCTCAGCGTTCCCAACTCACCTCATTTCCTTTCCCCAGTTCATAGTTTTGTCTTTCATACTTCAGACATCGGTAGTAGCAGAGTCACTTTACTATACATTGTATTTATCATCTTAGATGCTCATGACAGTTGACTCCATAGGTCTGGGTCAGTATTAGATTTTGATAGTTCGGATTATTATTTTTCTTGTTGAACTTGTCTTAAAAAGGAAATCTTTATCAGAATATAAGGAAATATTTATTATAAACGGATAACTGTTGAGATCATTGTATTAGAGGGCTAGCCTAGTTTCATGATAGGCGCCATCACGGACCTTAGTGATTTGGGGTCGTGACACTCTCCCTCACCACAAAACAATGAACAACATAGAGCGGGAAGATATAATTCAATAATAAAAGGCTTTACCTCAACAACCGTTCCACGACACAAATTTCAACTTTAAATTCAAATCCCAATTATCACTAAAAGTCCGTAAACACAATAAGGCTATCAATTTAGAAAGTCACGAATCAAAGGGATAACGACTCAAAGCAATAAACTACATGGAACAAACCAACCCGTATGCTATAACCCGACAACAACGCATAAGTACTTGTGACCTCACATATACGTTGTACCCAATGTCAAAAAAGGTAGAAATTAGGCAAACAATTCCTATTTCCTCGAGTCAAGGTTAACCACGACACTTACCTCGCTTCAATGACCAAACTCAAAGCTCAACCACGACTTTTCCTTCACACAAGCCTCCGAACCAATAGAATCTAGCAAATTATAAACCAAACAATTCAATTTAAGTCTTAGAAACTACCCACGATTGTAAAGAATTCAATTTAGGCAATTATGAAAAGTCAACACTCGCGCCCGCATGGTTCAAACCCAAAATTTAGACAAAAATCTGATTACCCATTCATCCCCGAGCCCGGTTATGTGATTTGTTTTGGAATCCGACCTCAATTTGAGGTCTAAAACCCCAAATTACCAAATCCCTAATTTCTACCCAAAACCCCCCCTACTCCACCATGAAAACTTTAGATTTTGGGTGGAAATCTTAGGAAAAGTAGTGAAAGTTTGAAAGAAATTAGTTTAGACTCACTTACCAACGATTTGGGGAAGAAAAGTTCTTTGGAAAATTGCCTCTTGTGTGTCTAGGTTTGAAAATTTGAAGAATCAATCAAAAATATGTCTAAGTTATCTTTTGTTCAGCCGCAGGTCCAGGTCGCAAATGCGAACCTGCAAATGCGAAAAATGTCCTAAGCCTACTGTCGTCGCAAAATGCGAACAAGTATTCGCAAAAGCGGACAAGTGAGGATCGTAGTTGCGACCAAAACTTCGCAATGCGAAGGTCCACCCCCATCCCACTGCTTGCAAATGCGAGGATCGCATTTGCGAGCCAGATCTCGCAAATGCGAAATCTGCAGACATGATGCGCCAGCTATGATTTTCTCAGTTCAATTCACTCCGTAGCCTATCCGAAACTTACCCGAGCCCTCGGGGATCTAAATCAACTATGCCCACAAGTCTAAAAATATCATACAAACTTTCTTGCGCGATCAAATCACCAAAATAACACCTAGAACTACGAATTGAACACCAAATCAAATGAAATTTCAAGAAAACTTTGAAACTTCTATTTCCACAACTAAACGTCCGAATCACGTCAATCCAATTCCTCTTTTCATCAAATTTCAGAGACAATTCATAAATATGGTATTGGACCTATACCGGGTTCTGGAACCAAAATACGGACCCGTTATCCAAAAAGTCAAGCTTTAGTCAAACATTTCGAATTTCTTAAGGCTTTAACTTTCAAATTTCGACAAAGTCCGATATCTCGGACTAGGGACTTCGGAATTCGATTTCGGGCATATGCCCAAGTTCCCAAATCACGGTACGGACCCACTAGGATCGTCAAAACTCAAATTCGGATCCGTTTACTATAAATATTGATTGAGGTACACTCAAATGAAGTTTTTAGGAATTTTTTTTTTATTTTTCTTAGTTTTTAATATAACAAATTTCCGGAAGCAACCCAAACTTCGCACATAAATAGATGAAGGATACAATGATGTGTTTAAAGTTTAAAAGCGCAGAATTAAGTTCTAACACATAACATGACCTTTCTGGTCATCACAAGGGATCGAGTTTGGTCTTTGAGGTTTTGGCTACTGTGGAAATTGTGAGAACAAACGTCAATTACCGCTTGCTTCTACCATTCAGAACAGCGAAGGGAACTCTTCTCTTCTTCTTAAAAAGAAGAGAATATTTTGTTGCTGTGATATCAGTTACCCCTTTGACTAATTAGGAATACAAAGTCATTACTCATTACTGTCGCGACCCTAATTACCCTCCGAACGGTCTCGTGACGGCACCTAGTCTCTACGACTAGGTAAGCCTATAACTTGCGGAGAAACAAAAGCAATATCATAATTGAAATAGAAAAGAAGAAGAAGACACATAATTTAGTATCTCGGCATATACAGTTTCACTTCCAAAAACCCAGAATGTCACAAGAGTCACAAGCTCTGTACTAAATGTATCTTTATACAATGAAATAGTGGAAAAATACATAAGTCCTCTAAGCATATACTAGAGTATAAGGTGACTCGTGGGATTCTGCGGACGCGGCAGAATTACCTCGCGGTCTCCTGGTAGCTGCTAGACGACTCCTAGCCATAATACTGGGTGCTGGTACCTGGATCTGCACATGGAAAACATGTGAAGGAAAGGGCATGAGTACTCCACAATTGGTACTCAGTAAGTGTCAAGCCTAACCCCAGTCAAGTAGTGACGAGGTCAGGTTAAGGCTCTACTGGAGTTTTATAGTAAAACAGCTTAAAATTTGAACAGAGAAATATAATAAACTAAGGCAAAAATAGTAGAAACGGAAAGCTGAAAGAAATAGCAAAAAGGGAGCCCTCGGCTCAGCACAACATATCTCACACTAGAAAATATGCAATGCAGTACAGGGGGAAAGCTCCCGGAATCTAGTCTGTAGTCCCAATTTAAATATGCAATACAGTACAGGGGAAAGCTCCTGGAATCTAGTCCGTAGTCACAATTTAAATATGCAATGCAGTACAGGGGGAAAGCTCTCGGAATCTCGTTCGTAGTCCCAATTTAAATATGCAATGCGAATGAATACCAGATGTAGTGTATCTAACAGTTCAGGAAAATTAGCAGGCAATAATACGGATAAAACTACCTCAACATGGTTCATATAGTGACAATTAAGGAATAACTCAAGTAAACAGGTAGACATGCTCCTTCCTAAGCTAAACTACTCAGTTAGTGCAAGAAACAGTGAAATAGGAGTGAAAATGATTTATGTCATGGGAGATATATAGAGTTTTAGCAATAATGGCCCGTGTACGTACTCGTCACCTCACGTACACGGTGCCCAGACAACAAAACAGTATCAAACAACTTAAGGGGGAAGTCCCCAACACAGAGTTAGGCAAGCCACTTACCTCGATTGCGCTAATCAACTCAATATCACGCTCTTGCCACGAGTATCCGGCTACGAATGACCCAAATCTAATCAATTTGATTGCATAATGTAAATATCACTTTAAGGAATCAAAATAGTTAATAAGTTCGAAGCTAATACACGAAATTAGGAAGTTTGCCCAAAAAGTCCCCCGGGCTCACATCTCGGAATCGGGTAAAATTTATATATTCCGGACACTCATTCACTCACGAGTCTAACCATATAAGAATTTCTCAAATCGGATGTCAAAATCCCAATCAAAACTCAAGAATTCGGTCTATGAAGTTTATCCAATTTTCCACCAAAATTTTGAATTTAAAGGCTAGATTTAAGAGTGTAATCATGGAAACTAGTCTAAATCGGATAGAAATCACTTACCCAAGTTTCCCAGGTGCAAAACTCTCCAAAAACCGCACTTCCTGAGCTCTCAAATTAAAAAATGTGAAAATAGTTCAAACCCTCGGATTTGGGTCTTTAAATGTCTGCCCAGTTATTTGTTCTATGCGATCGCGGACTTACAGTCGGGATTGCGATGAGTTATTCCCACACGCGCCTAAACCACTTCTACGCGATCGCAGAGTACTGCACGCGATCGCGGACTTTAACTCCTCAACGCTACGCGATCGCGGTTGGCTTCACGCGACCGCGTAGAACAATGCTCAATCTCCCGCATGCCTAAGGTATTCTATGCGATCACGACATTAGCCATGCGAACGCGGAGACTAGACTGCCCAAAACCGATCGCGGAGGAACTTGTGTGATCGCATATCACAATTTCTTGCCTGCCTCAGCTTACCCTATGCGATCTCGGATAAACTCCCGCGATCGCGATGAACAAATCACTGCTGCTGTAACATCAGAAAACCAGCAGTTCACCTAAGGCCAAAAGTGCCCGTTTGAGAAACCGAAACACACCCGAGGACCTTGGGACCTCAACAAAACCTACCAACCAACCCTAATACTTTATTCAAACTTAGTCGAGCCTTCAAAACACATCTCATAACATCAAAATCATCAATTATTCATAGATTCAAGCCTAAGAACTTATGAAATTTCCAAAATCCACATCCGATGCCGAAACACGTCAAAACTCATCCGAATGACCTCAAATTTTACAGACATGTCAAAAATGACATTACGGACCTGCTGTCACTTCCGGAATTCCATTCCGAGCCCGATATCAAAATTTCACCTATCGGCCGAAATCGCCGAAATTCTAACTTTCGCAAATTCAAGCATAAATCTGCTACAGACCTCGAAAACACATTTTGAATATGCTCCTAACCCCGAAATTACCTAACGGAGCTAACGGAGTCGACAGAATTCCATTCCGGATCCGTCTTCATACAGTTCTAACTACGACCCGATTTCTAAGGCTAAATTTCACATTTAAGGACTATGTGTCCTAAATCCCTCCGAATTTCACCACTCAACGTTTCGACAAGTTCTAAAAGTAGAAAATAGACATGGGAGAAGCAGTTATTAGGGGATCGGGGTGCTAACTCTCAAAACGATCGACCGAATCGTTTCAATTATCCTTTTACTTTTTTAGAACGTAGGATAATATCAATCACTATGTACTTTTACGATTAAAAGGTAAGGTAAAATATATTTCTTTTTGTACACCTATGCATCAATATTTATTGAATCGAGTAATCAGATTCGTGATGCATAAGACTTGTTAAAGGAGGAAGTATTCCTTACCATGATTTTCTTCATTACATAGCTCAAATATGAGGACATCCGATTAAAAATAAAGAGATTTTATCCATTTTACCACACTTCTTGGTGGTAGGTCAAATATAAAAGTATGTGACTTAAATTTATAAAAATGAGGTAAATAGTTGTTACCAATTAATGTGCATGCACTCTGATTTCGTATGGGTTAGCACTGAATGGCTCAATAGACACTTCAAAAATACATTACTCCCTCATGTTCACTTTAATTAATTTTTTGGCATTAGAGTGGAGACTCCATAACGTACACACAAAGAGTAAGCGATCTATTAATAACATCTCAATTCAGGTCTTGTTCTGCTTTTTTATGGTTCTTGATATTTAATTTTCAGATATCAAGAAGGAATTAATTTCTTTTTTTCAAAGTTGCCCTTGAAGTAAAGAATCTAGGACCATTTGTTATATTTACAATGAATAAATTAATATGGTTAATTTCATTACTAATTAATGCTAGAAAATGAATTCCTTAATATGTGTAAAAATAATTAAAAATTAATTAAAGTGAACCAGGGAGTAAGTGTTTAATCAATAACAAGCTCAATTAAAGTGTCTAAATAAAAAATAGTGACAACTTAAAGGGACTTTGGCCTATTAGTTTTATACCATACTCAATTTGGAATAAAACAATCTCAGGATAAAACAAAAAAAAAATGATGTACATGCTCTTCACCAAAGTTCTCTTAAAATCTTAAGAAAGTCAAGGTTAAAACAGTTTAAAATTTGTATCTAGTTTAAAGTCAATTATTTTATATCAAAATCGTGCACATCAAATTTTTTATCCAATAAACAAAACATCTACAAATAAGCAGGATAAAATTGTCTTTAATTTGTTTAAAAATGACCCGTGAGAGCTTTGTAGCTTGATCAATCGAGACAATGATGATGCCTGCCTAAAAAAGGTGCAGTATTGGAATGTCACCAAGGGATTTCTCTTTTTATTTTTGGGTCAAAGCTAAAATATTATTTCAATCAAGTATAATTATGTACAACCGCTAGTCACATTTGACTATATAACATTATAACTAGTCCTCTAATTCCTCAGTACCTGTTTGTAGAAGCATAAACAGCTTTGCTAGTAAATTGAGCAATATCAACTGACTCTAAACATGGTAACAATATAACAACTCTAAGGACTTTTTCCATTCGGTAAAGTGTTGTCCTCTCGTGCGCAATTGGATGGTATGGCAATCTCTTTCAGCCTTTGGTTACTTTCTTTCTTAACATCTTGAATTCTCCCTGCATTCCTTTCATTCCATACATGGCCGATAGTAGCAGCACATAGAAACTTCATAATTTCTGCACGTAGTCATTGTTCCTCATCTTTCTGCTTACCCATTTTGTTTCCTCCTTCCAATAACTAATTCTCATGTTCTCCTCCAGCCACCTGAGTAATGTTCTCCAAATGTGAGAGGAGTAGGAGCACTGCAAGTACAGATGCTTCAGATTTTCCTCAGCTTCAGTGTTACATAGTTCACATTCATTTTAGACATGTATATCCCACCTCTGCAGTCGATCAACAGTGACCAATCGACCATGTAATGCCAGCCAAAGGATGAACTTGTGTTTTGGTGTAGTGGTTGGCCCCAACACTAGTACTTTTGTCACGACCCAAAATCTAATCATGGTCGTGATGACACCTATCGTGTTACAAGGCAAGCCTATTTCCCAAAATATTACTATTAAACTGATTATAAGAAATTAATAAAATATTTCAACATTTAAAATTTTCATATACTAAATATAATATAGAAAAATACGTAAACGAGCCCCAAACATCGGGGTGTCACTGAGTCATGAGCGTCTAAAACTATGAACTAAGATATATAAACTGTCTAACTGTCCAAAAGAAGAAATAGATGATAAAAAGGAGTAACAAGGTCCTACGGACACTAGCAACTACCTTGCAATCTCCACAGATAGCCGGCCTGAACTCAACGATCGTCGCGCTCTAACTCACCTGGATCTGCACATAAAGTGCAGGATGTAGTATGAGTACAACCGACTCAGTAATAATAGAAACAACTAAGGAACTAAGCAGTAGTGACGAGCTAAGTAAAATAGTCCAATTATTTATTTTCACAATTTGAAATTAAATAGAAATAAACAGGTAAATTCCATAACTCAATAAATGCCACAAAGAAATTTAACAGATAAATGCAGCAACAACAAAAGTAAATGCAACCTCACAGCAATGTCACTCCATCACTCAGCATTCGCACTCAACACTCAATACACTCAACACTCTCCCCTCACTGGGGTGTGTACAGACTTCGGAGGGGCTCACAAAGCCCAAGCGCTAAGCACGGACAGCTCACGTGAATATCAATACCTGGATCTGCACGGTCAGCTCATGCTACGCGGACAGCTCACGCGCTATGGTATCAATACGTGGACCCGCACGGTCAGCTCACGCACCATGGTATTAATATCCTCACAACCAGGCCCTCGGCCTCACTCAATCATGTACCTCACTAGCCTCACCATCATTACCAAATAAGAAGTCACAACCCACATCAAGTATCACAGCATATTAACAAATAATAGAGACTGAGGTAAACATGTACAATAATTTATATGACTGAGTACAAATAATATTAGTATGGATAAAGCCTAAGCATGATCTCTAGCATGAAGGCAGACAAGTTCAACAAGTAACTAAGTAACCACAGATAATGGTCACGGGGCCTCACGGGACAGACCAAGTCTCCATCCCTCGAGGTATACACCCACATGCCTGTCACCTAGCGTGGGTATCACCTCCAAACAACCACACGATATAAAATTCTCCGGGTTTATACCCTCAAGGCCAGAGTTAAAACTGTTACTTATCTTAACAGCGTAAAATCCTACTTCGGGATGCCCTCGTCTCTAGAATCGGTCTCCAAAAGCTCCGAATCTAACCATAATCAGATTAACACCATCAACATAGGCTAACGAATCGAGTTCCACAATAAAAATTACAAAATATGCCAAAAATCCGAAATCGGCCAAAACCCAGCCCCTGGGCCCACATCTCGAATTCAGTAAAAATGGAAAAATAATAATTCTCGTCCTCTCCCGAGTCTAACCATATACAATTTATCAAAATCGAACTCCGTTTGGTCCCTCAAATCCCTACCTAAAACTCTCCAAAACTCAAGCCCTAACTCTCCTCAATTTCACTTTGAAATCATCAATCAAATCCAAAAAACGAAGATGGATTAATGAAATATAACAAAAAAATGAGTAGAGAACACTTACCCTAATCCATAAGGTGAAAATAGCATCTAAAATCGCCCAAATCCAAGCTCCCCAACTCAAAATATGACCGAATGAACAAACCCTAGTTTTATATATTTTTGTGCCAGCTATTTTGCCTTATTTCTCATGCCAAACAATCCCAAAACTCGTTTTTTATGCCTCTAATGGATTTCTCGTGAAATTATAGACAAGTTAGGCTTTTGAATCACTTAATTTGACCTTATAATGAATGAGATATGTAGGTTTTAATATTTGCAAATAGGGCAGATTTTTAAATACACCGTCACTAGCAATTTCGTAATTAATCTGAAAAATCTAGCAACCTTAGTAAAATGACCATAAACTCCTCATACGATGTCCAAATTCGACGATTCTTTTTTCTATGGGTCCATAATTATGATACGGATCTAATGCTTCATTAAAAACAGAAATCGAAGCTCATTTGTTCAATATGATATCATTTATGCTTGAAAAACGACGTCGAAACATAAGAAAAACGAGCACAACGCAGCCCAAACCTATCTGAAACTCACCCGAGGCCCTCGGTACCTCAACTAATAATTCAAACAAGTCATATATCACTACCCGAACTCAGTCGAACTTCCAGAATACTCAAGAAAATACCAAAACACCAAATCAACCTAGAATTCACGCCTAAGAACTTCAAAACTTCCAAAATTCCAATGACCGAAACCTATCAAACCATGTCCGAATGACCTAAAATTTTGCACACAAGTCCTAATACATCATACGGAGATACTCGTGCCCCCAAACCACCGAGCAAAAATACAAATGCTCAAAACGACCTGTCGGATCGTTAAAACTTTCTATTGAACTTTATGAAATTGTGGGAGAAAGAGCATATAAGCTTTTTAATGCTAAACTTCCCTTTATCACAACATCTTTATATTGTTGCATTGTTGTCCATGTTCAGGAATCATTTCCTTGCATCCAATATCTTCCTTACTAGTCAGCATGCTTGTGTAGGAGTATTTCGATGCTGCAGTGTTATCCCCTTGATGTAGAAACTAGGGGTGGGCATAATAACGACCGAATCATAAATTTTGGTTTATTAGATTTTGATTTTTGAATCATTCGGTCGGTTTGCAATTTATATTTTCTATAATTTCGATGATCGGTTCGGTACTCGGTTTTGCAACTTCAGTTTTTGGTTAAACCGAAAAAATCAAAATTTTCTAATATGAGTCCTAGCCTCTAGGCTCCTCTTAAGTTATCAAGCCCAACTTTTCTACATATTTACATTATAAAATTTTAAGCCCAAACCCAAATAAAGTCTCACATTCTAAAAATTATCTCTTTTTGTTTGCTAATATGCATCTTTCATCTTTGTTTGCTTGCGTGTCGCAAATGTTGCTGTCAGCGAGATAGTTATATTGTAAGTAATATTTGTCAAATAAATTTATATTTTCTAAAATCAACTAAATGATTTGGCTAATCACATTATAAATATCGTGTTTTCGAGTTTTAGTTTCACTAAAATATGAAAGTTCCATATTTTTTGGTAGAAAATGTCCGACTTAAAAGCTCAATACGACAAGGCCAAACTGAACGAATTGAAATCAAAATCAACCGAACCGAATTAGCAAAAACTGAAGGAACCGAACAAATTTTTATTTGGATATTGGTACACCAAATAGAAAATCGAAAACAGAACAAACCGAATCGAACTCCATTAAAACCGAACAGAACTGATCGACGCCCACCCCTAGTAGAAAGCATGAATCCATTTTATCCAAAGTGCATCCTTCTTAGTTGTTACTGCCCATAGTAGTTTACTAATGACTGCTCTATTCCAAGTGTGAAACTCTATGAGATTAAATTCATCCGTTGAATGTGGTTTGCATAGTGTATATTTCATGCCACTAAGGCTTGCTTGAACTCCCATGACTACCTGGCCATAGGAATGTTCTGCACAAAATGGTTATGAGTTGAATAACCTTTTTAGGATGTAGGAACACCTGAGACTAGTAAGTCTGTATTTTTGAAAATACACTTTTGATAAGTTTCACCTACCACTACATGATAAGAATTTAGTGGACCAACACTTTATTTTTGCAACCATTTCTCAACCAGTGGTAGACATTGCTGAAATGTGATCTTCTTTGAGGATAATGGAACTCCCAAGTACTTGAAAAGTATTTCTCCCTCTAAGAACTGCATTTCATTCAAACGTTGCTCCTTAAAGTGTTGACTAATCCCTGTCACATACAAGAAACTTTTCTCCAAATTTCCCTTAAGGCCAGACACGGTAGAGAAATGAGTAAATTGTTGAATCATCAACTTTACAGATATTTGGTCAGCTCTACAACACATTATTAGATTATCTATAAAATATATGTGAACTATCCCCATTTTGGTGTACCTTAGATGGTAGTTAAAATTCGGATTATGTCTCAATTGCTTTAGAGCTTTATTTAGATACTCCATCAGAAGGACAAACATGTAAGGAGACATTGAACCTCCCTGCCTTAATCCTCTTTTAGCTTGGAACTTTGGTGTAAGACCACCATTGAATAACAAGGAATAACTCACTATGCTGACACACTCCATAATTAGATTGATTAACTTCCCACGCAACCCATATTCTAGCAGAACCATTCTGAAGCTCCACTGAGTCATAAGCTTTCTTAATGTCCACCTTTACTAGACATATAGGGAATGCTCCTTTCTGTGTGTAACCCTTAACCATATCATGTGTCACTATCATATTATCAAGAATATTTCTTCCTTCAATGAATGTTGACTGTGAAGGCCCCACCAAATAATCAAACTACCAAGTTCAATCTAGCAGTAATGACCTCAGCTACCAATTCATAATGTGTAGTGCATGGCCTGAATTTTTTCACAAATATGGGGTTTGTTACTTTAGGAACCAATGTCATAGTAGTGCAATTTATTTCTTTAAGTAGTTTTCCAGTTTCAAAAAACTGTAATATACCTTTGTTACCTCTTGTCACGCCCTGAGCCTGGGGGAGAGACTGGCACCTAGTGCCTACCTATCCTTGGATAATGTGCGATGAAAAATACAAAACTAAATGGAGACTAACGCTGACTAATGTCAACATAAAGCTGGGCCGGCAAGGCCGTCATAATTACTACAACTGACAAGCCAACAAAATATACGTACAGGGCCTACAAGCCCAACATATTGCACTAACCGACAAGATATGTCTACAAGCCTCTACTGATAGATAAACTGTGATCGGAACAAGGCCCCGACCTACCCATAACCTATCTACATATATACACAAGATATACACCAAATTGCTAGACCTGGCAACTCCGAAAGAAGGGGAGCTTACCGATAAAGCTGAACTCGGGCAACACCTACTGAGGAGGTCAACCCGTCTGTCTGTCTGAACCTTCACGCATGAAATACAGCGCCCCGAGGAAGGGACGTCAGTACGAAATAATGTACCGAGTATATAAGGCAATATACTGTGAGCTGAAACTGAACTGATAATATAATAACTGCAGGTAGCTGGAAGTCAAAGATAATCTGAAGATATGCATACCTGCTGATACTGACTAAACACTCTCAATATAGTAAGTAAATAGATGTCCGACTCTATAAGGCTCGGTATATATATATATAACTGCTTTGCCGTAGTAGGCTCGCTCATAGGCGCTCGGCCATACTAGGCTCTGTATCTCGACCAACTGGGCTCGCTCATAGGCGCTCGGCCACAGTAGGCTCGGTATATAACTTACCATTTGATCAGAGGTTTTCCAATAGGGGCCTGCCCATCGATTATAGCTCGATGGTATTGAAAATACTTTTAATACTGTATATATAAACTCTCTGCTCTCTTGACTGGAAGAAGGAAATAATCAAATTGATTATGAAGTCCCGTTAAGGAGAATATTATAACTTACAAAACTAGAAAAATATACGTAACTTGCGAGACTAGCAAAATATACGTAAATTCAAGGATATGATCTTTATGCCTCGTTATCAAACTTGTGATATGCTCATGTCAAAGACGGTGCAATGAAGACACTGAAATTTTAATTATAGTGACTAAGTGAGAAAGCAACTTCAAGTCATTCCAAAAACATTATAATACGGCAATAACAACATAAAACATAACTGGGCCAGCAAAGATTATATCTTGGAGGAACTACGTGTATATGGGTCATAGAGTGGATAGCTATAAAATTTTGAAATTTTGTCTTTCAAAAGGTTCTGAAATTATTATAGTCTTTCAAAAATCTCCTTCCACTCTTTTAAAAGTGATGTGGGTCCCCCAGTAAGTAAATGAAGCAATTCACCAATTCTTTTAGTTTATTATTGGTAGTGGAAAAATACTGTAATTTATGAGAGTAAGATAATGTATATAAATTCGGGAGTATGAACTTCTCTTTATATCTTTTTATTAAATTCATGTAATTACAAGATCATGTTAAAAGGAAAGAAAGGCTTAGCTTTAACATATTCGGAGCGGAAAAAAATTCATATAATATTTCTCAGAAGAAGAACTTTGCTACGTTTCACTTCTGATTGTAATGTTTTGAAATGAAGCTTCTGATTGTAAGGTTTGAAATGAAGATCCTGATTGTAATGTTTTGAAATAGAAATGAAACTGGCTGAAAGGTTTTTGAAGAATGATTTTAGTGTTCAAAAATGAACTTGTTGAAATGTCCTACCTTGATTATAATAATGCAAGGTCTTGGATGTTGAAAGATTTTTAAAAGTAATAAAGTGTATCTTTACGACACCTAATACGAATGACTGTTAGTCATTTCTTTTGGTGATGCCACGATGTTTTTGGTTGCCTTACCTTACAGTTTACTGATTAATTAGGTAATATTTCGCTACCCGGTAATTAATCAATTACTTTTATAAATAAAAATTATCCAAATTACTTAAAATTCTACTTATTTTAAATATACTTTATACATCATACTGCCGTGGTCATATGGTACCTTGCATGGTACTAGTCCATAAGTGTTGGGTATTATTACTCGACCCATAAATTATCCCAATTCGTCAACCTTCAATGGAACTCATTTTCTTTAATTCATGTACCCTTTATCCTTCTTGACACTTACTTATCGCTTGTTATAAGTAGCATATTTGTGCTAACCTCAAGATAATCTCATCCCCGAGTCTATGTCAATTAATTGAAGACGAAACTTTAACGTACGAGAAACGCTAGATGTAACATCCTTCCCCCCTTAGAGACATTCGTCCTCGAATGTCTACTCTGAGATACTTTGGAATTTTTTTTTTGTCAGAGTCTCTTCCGTGCACTAGACTAAAACCAATGTGTGCATAGCCAAAAAACATACTATATATGCCACACATGGCCACTGTCTATAAATAGCAACACTAGGCTTCACACAACTGTTCATTATAAATTCCGAGAGTCAAAATGAGAGTTTACTTGATGATTTACTGGCCCGAATAGAGTTGTGCTGAGGTATCCCATAATCTCGAGCCATATCTCCAGTTTGAAATAGGTGGGGGTATTTAGACTTCATTTCTTCCTCTGCTTCCCACGTCATCTCCTCCACCTTCTTACTTCTCCATAACACCTTTACGGATGTTATCTCCTTATTTCGTAACTTGCAGATTTGTCGGTCTAGGATGGCAATCGGAATTTCCTCGTATGATAAGTCCTCTGTAATCTGTACATCATCCGTGGGAACCACTCGGGTAGGATCGTCAATGCATTTTCGTAACATAGATACGTGAAAAACGGGATGAACGGACTCCAATTCTGAGGGCAACTCTAACTCATAAGCTACTGGGCACACTCTCCTAATGATCCTATAAGGCCCAATATACCGTGGGCTAAGCTTGCCTTTCTTTCCAAACCTCATCACATCTTTCATAGGTGACACCTTTAAGAATACCCAGTCATTAACCCTGAACTCTAAATCTCGTCGCCGCACGTCAGAATATGACTTATGACGACTCTGAGCTGTCAGCAATCGCTCTTGTATGAGCTTTACTTTTTCTATGGCCTTCTGAACCAGGTCCGGCCCATGTAATCCAGATTCTCCAACATCAAACCACCCTATAGGAGACCTGCACTTACGTCCATACAAAGCTTCGTACGGAGCCATCTGGATACTAGACTGGTAACTGTTATTATATGCAAACTCGATAAGAGGTAGATGTTCATCCCAACTTCTCTTAAAATCCAGCACACATGCTCGCAATATATCCTCGAGCGTCTGAATCGTGCGCTCGGCTTGTCCATCAGTTTGTGGATGAAAAGTTGTGCTGAGATTCACCTGAGTCCCTAAACCTTTTTGAAATGACCTCCAAAAATGTGCTTTAAACTGGGCCCCACGGTCAGATATACTAGATACTGGTACTCCGTCTAGTCCCATTATCTCCTTAATATATAATTTTGCATAATCTTCTGTTGTATATGTAGATCTGACCGGTAGGAAGTGAGCTGATTTCGTGAGCCTATGGACTATCACCCATATGGAATCGATGTTATGATGAGAACGTGGTAAACCGGTGATAAAGTCCATGTTTATCGCCTCTCATTTCCATGTCGGGATCTCTGTAGTCTGCATTAGCCCTTCGGGCTTCTGGTGCTCTATCTTCACCTGCTGGCAACTAGGACATTGAGCGACATACTCAGCAATGTTCTTCTTCATATCGTTCCACCAATACACATCCCTAATGTCATGATACATCTTCGTCGACCCAGGGTGAATGGAGTACCACGAATAATGTGCCTCTGACATAATCCTGTCTCGTAACCCTGCTACATTCGGAACACACAAACGACCTTTGTATCTGAGAACTCCATCTCCTTTGAGTTCTAACAACGGCTTCTTCTGCTGTGGAACCCGCTCTCTCAACTCGACCAACTGTGGATCCTCGTACTACCTCTCCTTTACTTCAGCTATCAGAGATGACTTTGCAGTATTTTGGAGTACAACTCCTCCATTGCCAGAGTCTACTAATCGAATTCCCAAACAAGCCAATTGATGAATCTCTCTAGTTAATTGTCTTTTTTCGGCCTCTACATGTGTTAAGCTACCCATAGATCTGCGACTTAAGGCATCTGCTACAACATTAGCTTTCCCTGGATGGTAGAGAATGTTAACATCGTAATCTTCCAATAACTCAAGCCATCGCCTCTGTCGCAAATTCAACTCTTTTTGCTTGAAGATATATTGCAACCTTTTATGATCTGTGAATATATCCACATGAACACCATATAAATAATGTCGCCATATCTTAAGTGCATGGACAACCGCAGCTAATTCGAGGTCGTGTGTAGGATAATTCCGCTCATGCTTCCTTAACTGCCTTGAAGCATATGCAATTACTTTCCCGTGTTGCATCAGGACACATCCTAACCCGACACCTGAGGCATCACAATACATGGCATAACCATCTGGACCTTCTGGAAGTGCTAGAACTGGCGCTGTGGTCAACTTGTTCTAAAGCTCTTGGAAACTCTGCTCACAGGCCTCTGTCCACTGAAACTTAGTCGCTTTCTGCGTCAGCTTCGTTAATGGTGCTGAAAGAGAAGAAAAACCCTCTACGAACCTCTGGTAGTATCCTGCTAAGCCTAGAAAGCTACGAATCTCCGTCGGAGTGGTAGGTCTAGGCCAGGATTTCACAGCCTCAATCTTCTGAGTGTCTACCTTTATACCCCCGTCGGATACAATGTGCCCCAAGAATGCTACGGACTTCAACCAAAACTCACACTTAGAAAACTTAGCATACAATTTATTATTACGGAGAGTTTGGAGTACTGCTCACAGGTGATCCATATGCTCATCCTCTAAACGTGAATAAACCAGAATATTGTCAATAAAGACTATCACGAACAAATCCAAATATGGCCGAAATAAGCTATTCATCAAGTCCATAAATACGGCAGGCGCATTTGTCAACCTGAAGGACATGAGAAGCAACTCAAAGTGGCCATATCGGATCCTGAAGGCTGTCTTGGGAATATCTTTCTCCCGAACTCTGACCTGGTGGTACCCCGACCTCAAATCTATCTTTGAAAAGCATCTAGCTCCCTGCAACTGATCAAACAAGTCGTCTATCCTTGGAAGTGGATACTTATTCTTAATAGTTACCTTGTTCAGTTGCCTATAATCGATACACATCCTCAGCGAGCCATCTTTCTTCCGTACAAATAGTACCGGTGCAACCCAAGGTGAGGTACTGGGTCTGATGAAACCTTTCTCCAGTAACTCTTTTAACTGCTCCTTCAACTCCTTCAATTCGGCAGGTGCCATTCTATACGGAGGGATGCAGATTGGTTTCGTTCCCGGAAGCAAATCGATGCCAAAGACAATCTCTCGCTCTAGAGGAAGACCTGGAAGTTCATCTGGAAATACATCTGTGTACTCTTTGACTACTAGAATAGACTGAAGTGTAGGTATCTCAGAGTTCACATCTTTAACTCTCACAATATGATAAATGCACCCTTTTGCGATCATTTTCCTCGCCTTCAAATAGGAAATAAACCTACCTCTAGGTGTCGCTGCATTACCTACCCATTCAAGGACTGGCTCATCCGGAAAATGAAATCTGGCTATCTTTCCTCGACAATCAACTGTGGCATAACAAGCTGCCAACCAATCCATGCCCATGATCGCATCAAAATCCAACATCTCTAGCTCAACTAGGTCGGCTGAGGTATGACGACCACAAACTGATACCATACATCCTCGGTAAATGCGTCTAGAAATAATCGATTCTCCGACCGGTGTAGATACCACAAAAGCTTCACTTAGTATTTCAGGCACTATACCAAATTTCCTTGCGACAAATGGGGTAATACATGATAAAGTAGATCCTGGGTCTATCAAGACATAAACATCGTGAGAACAAATGGTCAACATAACTGTCACAACGTCTGGTGAGGACTCTTGGTCCTGTCGACCTGCTAGCGTATAGATACGATTTTGGTTACCACCTTAACTGGACCCTCTACCTCTGCCTTGACCTCTACCAGCCGAAGACTGAGACTCGCGCCGTGAAGGATGCACGAACATAGCTGATCCTGTTGCTGAATGCGCTGGTTGCGTCATACCCCCAGAATCTCTATTTGGGCAATCTCGCATCATATGCCCATGAAGTCCACATATATAGCAAGCATCGGAACCGTCTCGGCATTGTCCCAAGTGTCCTCTACCACAGATGGCACACTGCAGGGGGAATGGCCATGTCTGCCCCGAACCTCGTTGTTGCTGCAAACCTGACGCCTGGGAGCTTTCACCTGGTCCGGCTTGAGTAAAAAGGTCATACTTGTAACCCTGTAGCCGAGGTAGAAGAGGTCTAGGTGGCCGTTCAAAGTACCGGGGCCTGTAACTACCCTGAGACTGCCCCTGAGACCTGACAAATCTCATTCTCTTACGCTGCCCTGACTCGGTCCTCTCCGCACCTTGCTGCCAACGCCTACCCCTTTCTATATTCTGGGCAAATGCATGAATCCGGGAGATATCCATACTATCCTGCAATGCATCGGCGGCACACGCCTCGGTCAACTCTGGGGCCAGCCCTGCTATAAACCTGTGGATTCTATCCCGCATAGTAGCAACTATGGATGGTGCATATCTGGCCAGTGAGTCAAAACGGAGACTATATTCTCGAACACTCGTATTCCCCTGCTTGAGGGCTAGAAACCGATCGAATCGGGCTTGTCGGATATCTCGTGGTAAGTACTGGTCAAGGAAGGCATCTGAAAAATTCTCCCAAATAGCAGGAGGTGCATCACGTCCCCTAGACCTTTCCCATCCCTCGTACCAAAGGATGACTATATCTCGAAGTCGAAAAGCTGCTAACTCAACTACCTCTTTCTCCGTGGCATGCATAACCCGAAAGATCCTATGAAGCTGATCTATGAAATCCTGTGGGTCCTCCCTCTGATCTGTCCCCGTGAACTCTGGGGGATTCAAAGCAATAAACTCTCGGACCCTTGAACTCCCCGATCCCTCAGAAGGTCCTGCAATAGCGGATGCCCTAGCTTGTTGCTGGGTGGCTACCAACTGTGCCAACAAATGCACAACACTCCTCAAGTCCTGATCTGATGGAAGCGGGGGGGGGGGGAACTGTATGTGCAGTCTCCGTAGGAATCTCCTCAGGTGGTGGAGGATCCGGTAATTGCTGGGTAGGGGTCTCTCCCTGCGACTCTAATTGAGCCCCATCTGCTAGGGGTACCCTGCTAGTCCCCTCACCTACTGTTGTTTCTCTCCTCTGGCTAGCCGTAGTCTTCCTAGTTACCGTCATCTGTGCATGAAAACATCAACACGTAAGTTTAACTCAAACTTCCTATAACTTAGTGCTACAACACGATTTAGATTTGAAAGAAGGGTAACCAACTCCTAAATGCCCTGTAGTCCCCTGCTTATATAATGTGGTGCACCACGTATCTATAAACAAGACCCTACTAGACACGACTTGTAGACTCCCTAGGACGGAACTGCTCTGATACCACTTTTGTCACGCCCCGAGCCTGGGGGAGAGACTGG